>JAIPMN010026106.1:0-10071 GCA_020650975.1 Apostichopus californicus
ATGTGTGTTTATGTGTATGAGACATAGTTTGCCTCGAACTTCTCCGAAACCGTATGGCCGATTAGTTGACCTCAGACTCGGTGGGTATGTGCACGGGTATAGGATGTTTTCATGACACAGGTCAGAGGGCAAAGGTCAAATAACAATAACATGTTGTTGCCGCTGTGTGAATAATGGTGTCATAGAGTCAAAGTTCAGAATCAAATAAACGTCAAATAAGCAACTAAACAAAGACAAAGGTCAGAGGTCAAAGAATAAATAGCCAAACACAGCATTGTAGCCATTACACCTATACCAAAATAAGAATATGGCCCAATTTTATGCCCTAGGTTATAATATATTTTATGTCTCCAAGGCATTTACTAATGTAAAACGCCAAACGTCACGTGATCAAATGAGGTAAAAGATCAGAAATTTGTGCGCAAAAGCATTTTGCAAACTACTCCTTGACCATATGGCCGATGGACTTTAAACTTGCTGGTTATATGCCTGGGCGGCGGTTGTGGAGGCTGAGTGACTAATGCCGTCATATGGTTACAGGTCAGTGGTCAAAGATCAAATAACCAATACACATCATTGTGGCCTTTAAACTTATACCCAAAAAGAATATAACCCCCTACTTTATACACAAGTAAGTCCAACTTGGAAACGTTTGTGTAAAACAACGTTTTGCAAATGACCATACGACGGATGTACTTAAAACTTGGTAGGTGTATGTCGTGGATGGGCTTTAATGCCTGCAGAAGTCATAGGGCCGGAGGTCAAATAACCCCAAAACAGCATGTTGGCTATCACACATATACCAAAGTAACAATATGGCCTAAATCTTCAGTAGGATATCACAGACTACACATCTTCGGTGCATTGATTATGTTAAATGCCCAAAGGTCAATTGATCAAATGGGGTCAAGGTCAACTTGGCCAAACTTATTTCAAGTTTGAAGTCAAGGATATTCCGGTAACTAAACTTGATGGCTTAACAAGATTGCTAGAAATTTGGATTCAGTGAAAATAAACCTGTTCATTTGGTTCCTATGTAAATGCCAAACGATGAAATAGCTGAAAGAATCGTACCCACTAGGGAGTACTATAGTGACTGCATTGTTTGAATGGATGTTTATTTGTGTCTATATACTCTGATTTTGGAATGATATATGCAACTCCAGTGAATATCTACTTATTTGTTGTTGGTTTCTTGTTTGTTTTCGGAAAGTATGTCTTTATTTCTTATTTTTGTCGTTGCATTCGTGCCTGAATGAAGTCTGTGGTCTGTTTTTCGTGATTTCTAGATACTACAATACTACTAACAAAGAAGGAACATTTTTTTAACAAGAAATATTTATTCGGGAATCGAGAACAGATCGTATCCATCTCGAGGAGGAAAATAAGATAAAATCAACAAATAAATGTTACTAAAACTTAGTGTAGAGAAGCATGAAAAACGATATACGCTTTCTGGTTCTATATATTGCAATTCATTAATCAGAATAAACCCCTTACGTAAGAATGGTGATATGTTATGTATCTAGCTGTCCGATTCTATATTTCATCAATGGTTTATTCCTTCATGTATACTAATAGCAAAAAACAGAGAGAAACTTACAAGGACACACCACGCTTCACTGCCTCTTCACCAACACATTGCTTCATCACGCTCCACTTCCTCTTCCCTCTAACATTGCTCCATCACCATTCACTTCTTCTTCCCTCTCACATGCTCCATCACACTCCACTTCCTCTTTCCCCTCACATTGCGCCATCAAGCTCCACTTCCTCTTCCCTCTCACATTGCTCCATCACGCTCCACTTCCTCTTCCCTCTCACATTGCTCCATCACGATCCTCTCCCTCTTCCCGCTCACATTGCTCTATCACACTCCACTTACTCCCCCCCCCCCCTCACATGGCTCCATCAAGCTCCACTACCTCTTCCCGCTCACATTGCTCCATCACACTCCACTTCCTCTTTCCGCTCACATTGCTCCATCACACTCCACTTACTCTTCCCCCTCACATTGCTCCATCACACTCCACTTACTCCCCCCCTCACATGGCTCCATCAAGCTCCACTACCTCTTCCCGCTCACATTGCTCCATCACACTCCACTTCCTCTTTCCGCTCACATTGCTCCATCACACTCCACTTACTCTTCCCCCTCACATGGCTCCATCACACCCCACTTACTCCCCCCCCCCCTCACATGGCTCCATCAAGCTCCACTACCTCTTCCCGCTCACATTGCTCCATCACACTCCACTTCCTCTTTCCGCTCACATTGCTCCATCACACTCCACTTACTCTTCCCCCTCACATATCTTCATCAAGCTCTACTTCCTCTTCCCGCTCACATTGCTCCATCACACTCCACTTCCTCTTTCCGCTCACATTGCTCCATCACACTCCACTTACTCTTCCCCCTCACATATCTTCATCAAGCTCTACTTCCTCTTCCCTCTCACATTGCTCCATCACACCCCACTTCCTGTTCCCTCTCACATGGCTCCATCAAGCTCCATTTCCTCTTCCCTCTCACATTGCTCCATCACACTCCACAGGTTCCATTAAAAGATGATAAGATTAAACTTAAACGGTTTTTTAGGATTAATTAAGTTGCAATGCGTTAATTGTAAGATCGAGTGCAAGGTGGTAAGAATGTGGGAAAAGAAGTGCTAAGCAAATCTAGAAAATAGAGCGAAATAGAGCAGTTAATGTGAAGGATAAAAGGATGAAGATGCCATCAGATTCGAGATTTGTTTTCTGTTCTTTGAAAAACAACAATTAATAGTATCAATTAGTGTGTGTGTGGGGGGGGGGGGTTGAATTAATTGTAATTGTCAATATAAGAACTGACGTAAGTTAGTTGATAAGTTAGTAAGTAAAGCCAGTTGTTAGGAATTGATTGTTATCATAGGCTAAAATATAACTGAGTGTTAAGTAGTTACCACGATAGACGATGATAGTGATGTTGTTTTTCTGTTACTACAATTTTGAGTTTAACAAAGTAACTGTATCCATATAACCGGCTGAACCAACTAAGCGCTTGGGCATGTAAGTGTGCTACTACACCTATCGAATGATACTATTCAGTTCTCTTTAGAACCACACTTTAAACTGAACTCGTATAACGTGAATGTTGCTCCGGAGATAACCGTGCTCTCTCGAGATAAGCACCAAACGTTTTGTACGAGTTTGTACCATTTGTCAGGACACCAATTGAGATCCCAGTATAGGTATGGTTCGCAGCGTGGCTCAGGAGTACCTTCTCGGGTAAACGGACACGTGGCAATGGCAAGGAGACTAAGACAAGTGGCAGAGTCTGAGTAATCTGAACGGTCCCCGCCACCGATGAGACACCAGAACGCTTTTACAAAACACTTTATGACTCCAATTCGCTCTTCGCCATCTTTTCCCTGGAATTCGTAGTTGTTAGTCGTCAGTGGCCAAATTGTTAACGTACTAGCACCGTCACTCAAGAATAATGATGATGATGATGATGATGATGATGATGATGATGATGATGATGATGATGATGATGATGATGATGATGATGATGATGATGATGATGATGATGATGATGATACTTTTGTGGCATACTTTAAGATATGTTTTCCACGCTTCCTCGTGAGGAAGCATATATAAGTTGTTCATAGAAGTGGTCGACCGCGCCACTACTTTGGGGCAAGGGAAGCGGTGTGTAATCTCCTACAATTTGGATGCAAATGTTCGGGCATCTGTATTGTCCAATCTTATTCAAACGATTGTTTGGCTCATTAAATCTATTCAACATTTGTACAAAGTTGCGTATCTAACAATTGCGATTGAATTAATGAACTAACAATAGTCAAACTTTTAAAGGAAAACTTTAGGCAGGAATTTTATCTTGATATTCCGAAGTCCAAGAAAAAACGACTATTAGATTGCTAGGATTTTGTCTACATTCATTCCGTTTTTCAAGATATCGCCTTTACCATAAATACAAACTCTTGAATGGTCCCTTTGGGGCTAAATTGATGATGATAGTTAATATTAATCCCTTTTCTCTTTATAACTTCTAATAACTCATACAAAACATTTAACTTCATATAAATAACAGTGCACCCTTAGAGGACTTTCGAAGGAATATGAATGTCTTGTTAGCATGTCAGATGGGGCAATAAATATTGTGTTTTCATACCGAGTTTTCGATTGTATCTGAGGAAATGACCCAATGGTCTGTGTATATAGTCTATAACGTCAGTAACTTAAATTAATGAAACCCGGTCATATCTCAAATACAGGAAGAGTGTTATATAGAACTGTACTTGCACCTGGACCGCTAGCAGTGTTTTCGTTAGGTTGAATAATATACTACAACTTATGGTGTGCCTAAAGTCATCCTTGCTGTAATATCATTATAATCATGCCAAAATAAAACTGATCTTAATCTTAAAGCCGACATATGGACTATCAAAGACGTGCTCGATGCCATTAGTCGCACTTTATTACCACTTAAAATTTTAGATATAAGGACAAATGCTACTTTCTTCATTTATTCTATGAATTTTTGCTGGTATGCCTAACAATTGGCCAGCCCAACAGATGAAGCGGATTTGGATATTTCTGGACATCCTTCTTGAATCATATCTCATACAACTTCATAACATATATTTGTTGACTTTAAAAGCAATGTTCTCAATGCCGTCCAGAAAACAAAAGAACAAGAAAAAATATAATATCATTATATTATTAAATTGTTATCAACCATTACCAAACTTATAAAATTCTTGTTTTAGATCTCTCAATACTGTTACAAATTTCACCAGTTTAAGCCTCATGTAAGTAGGTTAAGGCCATCAGATTTGGCGAAAATATGATGGAAAGTAGAAACTTGGTCACTTGTGCTTCCAAGGCAACAACAGTTTTACTACGAGCTTTATAGTATTTTTCCTCACGGAAATATTTTCTTATCTAATTCAAAGCTCATCAATATATCGAAATAATTTGGAAATGCAGAAGAAATCAGCAAAGTACTTTTAAAAAGTTCTAGTAATTTTGAGAAGGCTAACACTTGAGGAGCATACAGATGACATTGAAACTCTTACTCTTTACGTCATGTACTCAGAAAACACAACTTGTAGTAGTTCAACTGAAAGATTCTTGCTGAGACGTTTCATTAAACAAACATTTTACCAAATGAAGTTACGATGTCCACATATATTGAAATAGAGGGCGTTGTGGTCAAGTGGTTAAGGCAGTGGACTTGTGATCTAAGGATTACAGGTTCGAGCCCTGGCCAGATCACAGCGTTGTGTCCTTGGGCAAATCACTTTATCTCCATTGCCTCTTTTCACCCAGGTGTATAAATGGGGACTTGCGAGGTGACTTGTAAATATAGTTGCGTGCGCCGGTTTGTGGCTGAACCCTATGGGAAGTCCCCAGGGGACACGTGGCTGTGGTGCACTGTGGTGCCCCAGGAAAGATTGTCAACATTTTATTATTTTCTGATAATTACATGCAAATGGCAACGTTTATGAAACCTTTGAAGAAGTTTTTTGCCAATGTTTTTTAGGGTGCTCGTTTAAACTTTCTAAACTTCAACAATGACGAAAATCAGAACATTTGATACTCAGCTTATAACAATTAAGTGGCATATAGCCAGACAATTGTCTTCATTTGGTCCACATGCCCAATAGAGAGTTTGCCTGGACCTGTTTCACTGAAGCATTTGTTCAAACAAATGATGAGTAAATCCACATTCCACAGCTAGACATCACCTATTGTATATCGCTGTTCAACATGATATGAGTGATAATGTATCAACTGAGTTTTTGTACCATTTCTCTGTTAGGATCTTTGAGGACAATTGCTAATGTGTTTGTGTGTGTGTGTGTGCATCGGTATGGGATATTTGAAACCTGGGAGAGGGTCCCGTTTTCTTTGGCTAAATAAGGCATTTTGAGGTCTCTTGATGCTTGATGAAGTACATTTTACTATAATGGTGAGCTAGCGTTATTTTGTATTTGCATTTGGGTCATACAGAGGGTGTTTTGCCGGAACCCCCATGCCATGGATCCTGATTTCAGGACAATTAATGTTTGCTTGGCATTAAACAGTCAGACATTGCACACATAAATTAATTGAGCACCAATAGGTACCAAACTTCTGGTATAACCTAACTCACTCTAATTTGATAAATGCCTGATTTTTAATTGAATGGTTAAACCTTTTCCGTTTTTGTAGTAAACTGTGTGATATACGCAATCCAATAAATCCTGTTGAGCCAGTAAGCACATAAACATGTAGGTGTCACTATAAAATATCATCAAATTAATTCGATGCCTGAGCATAGTTCAGTTGTACACTAACAGTCTACACTCAACCAACATGGTGAATGTTAATTATTTTTTGTAGTGGAGCTTAAACATAAACCTTTCAAGATGGTAATTTAATTTATGTATGACTTATAGTGTGGCTTTCACTACTCATAATATTGCTTTCAACTTGCATTTTGCACAGATTCAGTTGCACTGATATTCTCATCTCTGACCAAGGGAGGGAGTTTGTAAATGAAGTTAACAGAAGACTTCAGAAGACATGTCTAGACGATTTTCTTTGCAGTTAACTTGTTGCCGACAATAATCTTGTCTTTCACTTGAAATTCAGTGTTGAGAAAGAAGAAGAAGAAATTTCGTCGGCTGCTACACGTTTAAGCAAAGACAGGCCATTGACTTTACATTGCCAGTCTTTCGGTGGAAAACCATATATTTTGCATTTTGACGCGCTTTGGAGCTGGAATTTCTGTATCACCTCATTACTTTATTAAATAACAAATGAGAAGACGGGTTCTTTTTTGATAAGTTTTTATAGTAAAACATATAACCGAACGTAGTTTGCTTCCTTTTGTAATTTTTTATTCGTGTTATGGAGTCCTGTATAATTGTTAACGACAAACCCGTTGGATACATTAGAATCCGTTTTGTAATTTACAATCAAGATTAAACTTCTGGCGGTATCCAGTTACATATTAAAGCATTATATAGGTAATCCTACTGTTTACAGATTATCCGGGTGTGGAAAGCAGTTCAAGGAGTGAATTCCATAGGAAAACTTCCGCATGGTCTTATTGAGGTCTTTACCAAACTCCTAAGAGGATGTTCTTAATGTGGATTATGAGGGTTTCAAGTACATATTGTTTGATGAAGAGTGATCGTAGTATCTCATTCTAATTAAGTAAAACCTCCCTGATTGAAGGATGTTCTAGAAAGCATCGATTATCTTAAGTTGCCTCAGAGCTATAAAGGGATAGTCATCATTCCAGTTCAATTTCCCCATTAATTATCCCATGTATAAACACTTTTTCACTCTTTGCCCAGGCTGATATTGATTCAGAATATTATGTTTGTAACTATCATCTAATTTCATGTGTTGATCTTACTTCATTATTTTTCTTTGAACAAACTTATCTCTACAAGAATGACGTATTTAAAGTGTGATGACACATAAAAATCTAGCATATTTCATCCTGCTCTGTCCTATTTGTTGCTCCTGTTTTTTGGCTTGTTTTTGTTTCTTTTATGCTTGCAGCTTTTTTGAAGAGGATATCGTATTTCCAAACAAACTGAACGTATTGTCTGTAAATTGATGATAAATGAATCAGTAGAGGTGTTTGTGGGGGAGGGAGGTGGTGGCTGACATTGTTGATAGAATACAAGTATTGCTGCTCTTTTCGAAAGCATTGCTATTGTTAGGAAAAGACACCGTGCCATCTTTTATGGGGATGTAAAGCGTGAAGACTTATTACATATCTGTTCTAATTTCAACCACTTTTCCATTAAGAAAATGTCATAATTAGAAACAGCGAACCTTTATCCCTGGAATTGCCTGGTTTCAAATGCCATTTGTCTATGGAAATGAATATTTGCTTCACGCATGGCCATCGCAACGGGGATCAGGGGACAGGGGAACAGGGGGCGGGGTATGGCCCCTTCACCTTTTTGCCAAGAGAAAAAACCTTGACTCGACGGTTGATTGAGACAAAATAAGGAAGCGTAAGACCAGTATAAAATCATTTCACGCTACCTGGAGCTCATCACATATAGTGTCACAGACTTAACAAGACTCCTCCACAGGACACAAATCGATAAATTACCATCCCAACACCCCCCCCCCTCCCCTCTCGTTGCACTAACAATTCTGTATAGGGTCCTGAGTGTTGTACGCAACATTGCCGAGTTTGTTTAGGGTGTAACTTGAAAAAGACCCTCGGATCACGTCCTATAATGAGCGTTATGCACGGATGAAATTTCATGTTGGTTAGGCCATTCTCATAGACCTTTAAAGTACAATTACCATTATTGCTAAATCTTATCCACTGTGTGTTGAGGAAATACGGCTACAATGAAGTTTGAACTATTTTAAGTTCGTAATATTTTTCCTCTGCAATTATTTTTTGTTGTAGCTGTTGCATGCCCTATCCCGTACCGGCCCTCCGTTGAGGAGGCAATTAGTTTGACGCGATATCCCCCCTTCGTAAAGATGACTATGAACGCAAAGTAGTCGCCGAGAAACGTGGATGGAGTTGATTTACTACCAGAATAATATTTCTTTGTTGTATTTTAGATATTAAAACTAGTCAGCGCTCTGTTCAGCTGAAGCTTAGTCATGTATCCTACTATGGTCGATTCCGCGTCTCCTCGTAGTTGTTCGTTTATGTTTATTTTTTTTCGGTTCGTTGATAGTAACGTAAACCTTTTTCTCGTGACATATCACTCATGAGGCATCTTTAAGGTCTCTTTTTCTGTTCATTTTGCGGTATCTTGCAATCAAATTGTATCACGGAATCAGAAAGCTGCTTGCCTGGTTTATAGTATATTTTACCGTACGTACATCTGCTATATAAACGATGCCTCCATTTGAGTGGTAATTTTACAATGACAATTTTTTAAGGAGAAATACTTAAATTTTCACCTTAAAATTGTCTTAAACCTAGTTATTTGCCTTGATGTGTTCTCTTTTTTAGCTAGCTATTCAAACGTTCGAAATTGGAAGTCAAGTACAGTACAATTGTTAGCTATCTGAGTATCTGTATATAAACAGGTCAGGGTTTGATTTTCGCGTTTACAAGTATGACGTCACGCGGTGACCAGAGGCTCCTTTGGGTCAATCTCTGTTTTCAGACATTCCAGAGTTACATATCCCGTGACTACCCAAAATGTCAATTTTGTCAATGTGAAATTTTGTCAATGTCAACAATTTTGTCAAAATGTCAATTTTGTCGGGGTCCTTTTTTAATGGGTTATAGTAGGTTTTCTAAGAATTTGGTTTACTAATATTGATTATGAGTATGTTAACAAAAAGGTTGGAACCCATAGGTGATGTTTAACAATTTAAAACAAATTGTTTACTTGACTCTATTTTATCGTCTTTTGTAACGATATGAATATATCCCTTCATATAGTAGAAAACATGGGGGAGATTGAGGCTGAACTAGGAAAACTCATTCATTTCTGAATAGCGACATCTATTAGAAAGTAGTTTTTGGTCCTATTAAAACATGCCTATTACTTTGATATGTATATAGTTACCGGTAGTGACAGGTTGAATGTGATGAAGAAGTAGTTTATGTTATTAATACTTTTTTGAATAATGACCACAATATAATTACATCAATACCATATAATAATTCCTTGATGCTCAGGTGATTACCGCCTACATCTGTTTTTATATCAAGCATGGCTTTGTTAGAATATCATTGCTCATTTCATTGAAATGAATATGTCAAACTTAAAGGTGGAAATTTGTTGAAACAAAGAATATGTCTCTTTTCCTGGCTTTATTTTCATTCGATGCCATCTCTTTTTGTGATTTCTTGTGTTTTCATTGATCCATTTTGGGTTGTACACTCTTTATAGATATTATTGCAATTTCTCATTGATCATTACTGTCAGAGACGTTGACAAGAATCGGCAAGAAAATGTTTAAGTGGTGAAAGGGAGGGGTGGGGAGTAGAAGCGACGGCGACGAACTCATGAAACTATCGACGAATTTAAACCCACTAACACACACACACACACACACATACACACACACACA
>JAIPMN010026108.1:0-11105 GCA_020650975.1 Apostichopus californicus
ATATATATATATAATATAAATAATATTATATACACATATATATATATATATATATATATACGTATATTATATACATATATATATATATCTATATATATATAATTCGAAATTTATATTCTTTTGCGGCATTAACTCCATTGCTGATGTATTTAAATGTATGTCAACATAGTTACTGTTATAATTTTACTAATAAATTCAAATGAAATTTCTTACCGATGACTTCATGATAGCGAAAACAGAAGAAGAAAATCATTAACCGAAAGTTAAGTTAGTGAAATGTAACTTCTTTATGTTTCAACATTTATCTGGTTAAAGTAATCAACGTTTGAGGACAGAGTAAACAGTTAGAATTACAGCCAACTTAGTTAGCTATTAATTTAATACAAATCACTAATTGACATGGTCGCATATCCGACGTCGCTGTGTAAATGTCATCGACATGCTAGAATTATGAGATCAATCGGCTATTCATTCAATGCATAAAATCAAGTAACGTGGGTGCATATTGCAGTGAACCCACATAATAACCATAACTTCAATCAGAGAGTGTGTATTTACATCCGTGAATCTATCTCCTTTCACTTTGCATTTAATCACCACGTAAAGTTCATTGTATCGCTATTTTGCATCAAGACATTTAACAATTCAGATACATAACTTTAGTGTGTGATTCATTTCTTATTATCAATCTCATCGTGATGTATGATACGAGAGGAACTCGGTTAGATCTGATGGAGCCAGTACGTCGCACTTTATCGACTGTTGTCCAACTGCAGGTATAGTATCGCCTCTAACTTTTAGTGTTGCACTATTCATAAAAACATTTACCCATCTTTCGTCAGTTGTTGAAATAAATTTCTTAAATGTTGGTTTTCATATTCAAAACTCGTTCATCATTATATTTCATGAAGACTTTTCCACAGCTTGGATATACATTGACTTGTTCGTAACTTTTATTTCGGGATCACGAACTTCATCTACGATGTCTTCACTTGATGTTTTAATGGCCTGTCAATGTAGTAATGAAATATCTTACCCGAATCTTTTATGGAAAAATACATAGGAAAAGTGAATAACGTACAATAAGAAGGTACTGTGTACTTCATACAACAAAACAACAAACGAGATCAGAGACGACTAGTATGATTACAGCCACATCCATCAGCAATTCATTCAATGCAAAACATAAAGTGACGTTGGTGAATATCGGTCGTCGCAGTGAACTCACGTGATAACATTATGTTTTATCAGAGGTTATGCATCATTGCTGTGAATTCATCGAACCTCCTTTGCAATTTTAACCATTACTATTCAGTTGTCACTAACAACGCTCGCGAGAGGTTTATTAACAAATAACAAGGCATTAACTGATCTGGTACATTATCTCCGTCGTCGTGAATCCACACTGATAGGTGATAACCTGTGGCGTAACCAGCGGAGGGGTGTGTGGCAGGATGGGAGCTCTCAGTTAAATGTCTTGCCCCCCCACTCACCTGACCCTCCAAATGACATTTGGTGGGGGGGGGGGGGAAATGGTGGACGACACTTACAAAATGCATTTAAAGGTGTAACATGTGTTAATATCGTTAAAATTTGCGCCTATTTTATCAGATTATTACATTGATTATTCACTGAACTGTAGTATACTTTCTACTCACTATTTGAAACTTTCGTTTATTTGTTCAAAAGTCACATATCTTTTTATAACTTGAAGACGTTTCCACTGTTTGTTTATAGTATGACTTAGTTAATGCAATCATTTTGGCAGCATTTACTTTATCGAAGAGTACTACACTTCATGTGAATGTCTATAAACGTATTCACTTCTTAATTATTTTGATCATTTCACTCTAAGTCAACATATTAAAATGTCTTACCAAGGTTGTCTATAGAGAAACCCAAAATTTAAAATATTATCTTAACTTGACGTTATTGGAGTGTGTATATCCAAACGTTACAACAATTCTCTTGTTTACGAACTCAACATGCAAGAGCAGAGTAACTTTATGAATACAGCAAGAACATTCAGCTATTTATTTAATGCAAAGAATTAAAGTCTCAATACGTGTTTGCTGATCAATTTCGGAAAACAAACTTCCGACGCAGATTCAATGTTTCTTATTCTAAATGCACTCTGACCGGGTGGGTTTAATGTCGAAAGCTGATGCAATCGACAGAAAGACATTTATTTTATGTTGCTCTTATGGCGCGAACGAATTACCGTAAAATCACTGCGACCCCCCATATCAGCATGTTCATTACACAAATGTAACTTATATATTCTCGTATCGTTCACTTTTTTGACCCGATTCTACGGAGGAAACGTCTGAAAACACCGGTTCATTCATTACAATAGAGAGAATGACACAATTTCGCAAGATACATCGGTAAGACCGAAAGAAAGATACTAAGAAGGGACCTAACACAGGCTAGCCACGAAAGTGAAAGTATTCCTAGGCCTAACGGTCGTAAACAAAATATAGAGATTTGATTGACGCATGGTCTGTTGGGCGGGGCTTGCAAAGTTTGATTGAAGTTAGTAGAATCTACGGACTCGTTAATAAATCTGGCGAATTTTATGCAGCTCAAAATGTTTAACTCAATAAAATAATCACTATTGATATGGAAATTGCATAGAACGGTGTCACTTTCACTGCGCATTTATTGCAATAAGCTGGAAAGTTCGAAGTTTAAATTTGGCAAACACGTACTGAGACTTTAAGTGACGTCGGTATATTACCGCCGTCGTCGTAAATCCATACAGATAGGTGATAACATTATTCACAGGTGTATACATTATCGTGTGGAGCATGAGTTCCGTGATACTCTCACATATCGTCTACTCACCGTTCTAACTTTAGTTTAACAATTCAATTTTGGCAGCATTTACTTCATCAAGGGGTTCTTCACTTCTTGTTAATGGCTATATATATCTTACTTCTTAATATTGTGTACGATTTTAAATTAAATTATATAACTCCGACTTCAATAGAGAGACATAAAGAAGTCAAAATATTATTATGAATTTACGTTACGGAAGTGTATATTGTTTGATGGTACAACAAGTCTATTGTTAAGTACTCAACATGCCAGAGCAAGAGCATATTGTTATAAATACCGCAAAAACAATTGACTGTTTATTCAGTGCAATGCATTAAGTGACATTGGTATATATTAACCCCGTCGTCGTGAATCCTCACAGATAGGAAGTTATTATAGCAGATTATAACATTTGAATATTCAGTGAACTGTAGTATAATTTCTACTCACTGTTTCGCAAGTTGGCTAACAAGATTTGTTAAAATTTGGTTTGTTTGTTCACAAGTCATATATCTTTTTTTTTTAAAGGGATCTTTAATTCATGTGAAAGTCTATAAACGTTTAACTTCTTAATTGTTTAACTCTAAGTCAGCAAATTAAACTGTCTTACCATAGTTTGCTATAGAGAGTCAAAAGAAGAACATATTATCTTAAATTGACATCACAAAAGTGTATATTTCCACTCGTTACAACAATTATCTTGTTTATGTACTCAACATGCAAGAGCAAAGTGTTTTATTAATATACAGACAGATTAATAGGCTGTTCAATAAATACAAGGCATAAACTGACGTTGGTACATTATCCCCGTCGTAGTGAATCCACACAGGCGATAACATTATTCACAGGTGTATACATTATCGTGTGGAGCATGATTTCCGGGATATTCTCACATATCGTATACTCACCATTCTAACTTTAGTACAACAATTCAATTTTGGCAACAGTTACTTCATCAAGGGGTTCTTCACTTCATGTTAATGTCTATAGATATCTTACTTCATAATATTGTGTACGACTTCAAATTAAATTACTTACCTCCGACTTCAATAGAGAGACATAAAGAAGTCAAAATATTATTGTGAATTTACGTTACGGAAGTGTATATTGTTTGATGGTACAACAAGTCTATTGTTAAGTACTCAACATGCCAGAGCAAGAGCATATTGTTATAAATACCGCAAAAACAATTGACTGTTCATTCAGTGCAATGCATTAAGTGACATTGGTATATTAACCCCGTCGTCGTGAATCCTCACAGATAGGAAGTTATTATAGCAGATTATAACATTTGAATATTCAATGAACTGTAGTATAATTTCTACTCACTGTTTTGCAAGTTGGCTTACAAGATTTGTTAAAATTTGGTTTGTTTGTTCACAAGTCATATATCTTTTTTTTTTGAAAGGGATCTTTAATTCATGTGAAAGTCTATAAACGTTTAACTTCTTAATTGTTTAACTCTAAGTCAGCAAATTAAACTGTCTTACCATAGTTTGCTATAGAGAGTCAAAAGAAGAACATATTATCTTAAATTGACATCACAGAAGTGTATATTTCCACTCGTTACAACAATTATCTTGTTTATGTACTCAACATGCAAGAGCAAAGTGTTTTATTAATATACAGACAGATTAATAGGCTGTTCAATAAATACAAGGCATAAACTGACGTTGGTACATTATCCCCGTCGTAGTGAATCCACACAGGCGATAACATTATTCACAGGTGTATACATTATCGTTTGGATCCTGATTTCCGGGATATTCTCACATATCGTATACTCACCATTCTAACTTTAGTATAACAATTTAATTTTGGCAACAGTTACTTCATGAAGGGGTTCTTCACGGCATGTTAATGTCTATAGACATATTACTTCTTAATATTTAGATTTTTAATATAAAACTTCAAATACAAAATCTTAATCCGTGACTTCAATAGAACAAAAAGAAGAAAGAAAATAAAAGTAACAATACTGAGGTGTATTCCTTTATGGTACAACAAGTCTATTGTTAAGTACTCAACATGCCAGAGCAAGAGCATATTGTTATAAATACCGCAATAACAATTGACTGTTCATTCAGTGCAATGCATTAAGTGACATTGGTATATTAACCCCGTCGTCGTGAATCCTCACAGATAGGAAGTTATTATAGCAGATTATTACATTTGAATAATCAATGAACTGTAGTATACTTTCTACTCACTGTTTTGCAAGTTGGCTAAATAGAGTTGTTAAAATTTGGTATTTTTGTTCACAAGTCATATATCTTTATATAACTTGAAGACATTTCCACTGTTTGTCTAGGGATTGACTTAGTTAATGCGATCATTTTGATAGCACTTACTTTATCGAAGGGATCTTTACTTCATGTGAATGTCTTCAGACGTATTCACTTCTTTATGATTTTGATCAATTTAGTATAAGTCTTTAAATGAAAATGACTTACAAATGACATCTATAGGGAAAACATAAGAAGAAAAATATTATCGTAAATTAACGTTACTGAAGAGATTATTTTCGCACATTAAAACAAATATGTTGTTTACGTACACAACATGCAAGAGGAAAGTAATTTCATGGATACAGACAGAATAATCGGCTGTTCATTAAATACAAGGCATGAGCTGACGTTGGTACATTACCCCCGACATAATAAATCAACACAGATAGGTGATAATCTTAATTACAGGTGTATACATTATCGTTTGAAACCTGGTTTACTGTCAACTCTCACATATTTTCTGTGAATAATTCTGACTCAGTTGTATAACTTTTAAGAGGAATTCATATTTCTCCTTTTCACACCCGTTACCGTCTGGGGAAGTCCATTTGTAACTCTGGATCATGAGATATACAATATAACACCAATAAACGTTTCATTTACGCATTACCTTTCCCAACTATTTATGTTACTACTATCTAAAAAAAATTATCCTTGTTTATTCAGATTATTACATTTCATTATTCGCTAAACTGTAGTATACTATCTAGTTAGACTGACTTTTATTTTGCAAGTTGGCTAACAAGATTTGTTAAAGTTGTGTATATATGTTTACAAGACACAATTCTTTTTATAACTTGAAGACGTTTCCTCTGTTTGTCTATACATTGACTTAGTTAATGCAATAACTATGGCATCATTTACTTCATTGTAGGATCTTCACTTTTGAACGTCTTTAAATGTGAATGTCTTTAAACGTTTTCACTTCATAACTATTTTGATCATTTTACTATAGGTCTTCAAATCAAAATGTCTTACCTTTTTCTTCTATAGAGAGAACAAAAGCAGAAAATATCATCGTAAAGCGACGTTACTAAAGAGCATATTTCCATACGTTACAACAATTCTCTTGTTTACGTATTCAACATGCAAGAGCAAAATAATATTATGAATACAGACAGAATAATCGGCTGTTCATGAACTACAAGGTGACGTTGGTACATTTTTCCCGTCGTAGTGATTCCACACAGATAGGTTATAACCTTAATCACTGGTGTATGCCTTATCTTTTGGAATTTGTTTAACTGTCAACTCGCACATGTTGTCTGTGAATAATTCTGACTCAGTTGCATTACTTTAAAGAGAAATTCATTTTTCTCTTTGCATCATCGTTATCATCTGTGGGAAGCCCAGTTGTGACTCTGGATCATGAAGTATATACTATATCACTAATTAACGCGAATATAGACATTACGTTTCTTCTTTATCGTATGTATCTTATAACAGAGACAACTGTCATTGATAACGTTCTTCCTATTCCGACTGTAAAAATGACCACTTTGTATGACTATGCAACCACGGTTTAATATATACGACGTGTGTAACCCTTCAAGGTCTGAAAAAGTCAATAGTCTTAATTTGAATGACTCCTGATTATTATTTGTCATGATTTGTTGAACTGTAGTATACTTTTTACTCATTATTTTGCAAGTTGGCTAAGAAGACGTTTAAAGTTATGTACATATGTTCACAACTCATACATCGGTTTATCTCATGAAAACATTACCACGCCTTGTCTGTGCACTGACCTAGTTGAAAAATTCCATTTTGGCAGCAATTATTTCATCGACCGGGTCTTCACTTCATATTAATATCTTTAGACATATTTCTTCTTAATATTGTCATTTTTACTATACAACTTTAATTAAGATATCTTACCATAGACTGCAATGAAGAGAACAATAGAAGCCAACATATTATAGTCAATTAACGATACTGAGGTTTATATTTCTTAATGGTGCACGTCTATTGTTAAAGGACTCAACATGCGAGAGCAGAGTATAATGTTATGATTACAGCCAGAACAATTGACTGTTCATTTAGTGAAAAGCATTAAGTGGCATTGATATATTAACCCCGTCGTCGTGAGTCCTCTAGGGAAAGGAGATTATAAAAGCAGATTATATCAGATTATCATATTTCATAATGCGCTGAACTGTAATATGGGTTTAAATCATTATTTTGCTAGTTCGCTAAGAAGATTTGTTTAAATTTGGTATATATGTTCACAACTCATACATCGGTTTATCTCATGAAAACATTACCACGCCTTGTCTGTACATTGACCTAGTTGAACAATTCCATTTTGGCAGCAATTATTTCATCGACCGGGTCTTCCCTTCATGTTGATATCTTTAGACATATTACTTCTTAATATTGTCATTTTTACTATGCAACTTTAATAAATATATCTTACCAGAGACTGCAATAGAGAGAACAATATAAGCCAAAATATTATAGTAAATTAACTATACTGCGGTATATATTTCTTAATGGTGCACGTCTATTGTTAAAGGACTCAACATGCGAGAGCAGTGTATAATGTTATGATTACAGCCAGAACAATTGACTGTTCATTTAGTGAAAAGCATTAAGTGGCAAAAAACAAGAGGCTATTTATTTAGCGAAAAAAACATTACGATACGGTGGAACATTACCGAGTAGGTGCAATTTTTCTTCCTATTTACCGTCTGTGTCTTACATCAAAGACAACTGAGGATATCTACATTCTTCCTACTCTGACTTTAAACTGACAACTTTGTATTACTATCAACCTTTAGTGTCATATACGATGAGAGGAACCCTTCTAGGTCTGAATAAGTGAATAAGTCGAGGTTCTATGCGACTACCGCTCAGCTTCGTGTGTGTGATTCATTTTAAAACCTTGTGCCTTGTTTCAGCAGATTATTACATTCGCTGAACTGTAGTATATACCTTTCTTCACCATTTTGAAAGTTGGTTAAATGTGTATTTAATTTTATAAAAATTTTCTTGTTCAAGTGGACTCAACTTGCGAGCGCAGAGTATAATGTTATTATTACAGCCAGAACAATTGACTGTTCATTTAGTGAAAAGCATTAAGTGGCATTGATATATTATCCCGTCGTCGTGAATCCTCTAGGGAAAGGAGATTATTATAGCAGATTATATATGATTAAAATATTTCATTATGCGCTGAACTGTAATACGGGTTTAAATCATTATTTTGCTAGTTCGCTAAGAAGATTTGTTTAAATATGGTATATATGTTCATAACTCATACATCGGTTTATCCCATGAAAGCATTACCACGCCTTGTCTGTACATTGACCTAGTTGAACAATTCCATTTTGGCAGCAATTATTTCATCGACCGGGTCTTCACTTCATGTTAATATCTTTAGACATATTTCTTCTTAATATCGTCATTTTTACTATACAACTTTAATTAAGATATCTTACCATCAACTGCATTAGAGAGAACAATAGAAGCCAAAATATTATAGTAAATTAACGATACTGAGGTATATATTTCTTAATGGTGCACGTCTATTGTTAAAGGACTCAGCGTGCGAGAGCAGAGTATAATGTTATGATTACAGCCAGAACAATTGACTGTTCATTCAGTGAAAAGCATTAAGTGGCATTGATATATTAACCCCGTCGTCGTGAATCCTCTAGGGAAAGGAGATTATTATAGCAGATTATATCTGATTATAATATTTCATTATGCGCTGAACTGTAATATGGGTTTAAATCATTATTTTGCTAGTTCGCTAAGAAGGTTTGTTTAAATATGGTATATATGTTCACAACTCATACATCGGTTTATCCCATGAAAGCATTACCACGCCTTGTCTGTACATTGACCTAGTTGAACAATTCCATTTTGGCAGCAATTATTTCATCGACCGGGTCTTCACTTCATGTTAATATCTTTAGACATATTACTTCTTAATATTGTCATTTTTACTATGCAACTTTAATAAATATAACTTACCCAGCACTACAATAGAGAGAAAAAAGAAGCCAATATCATATAGTAAATTAACGATACTGAGGTATATACTTTAATGGTGCACGTCTATTGTTAAAGGACTCAACATGCGAGAGCAGAGTATAATGTTATGATTACAGCCAGAACAATTGACTGTTCATTCATTTAGTGAAAAGCATTAAGTGGCATTGATATATTAACCCCGTCGTCGTGAATCCTCTAGGGAAAGGAGATTATTATAGCAGATTATATCAGATTATAATATTTCATAATGCGCTGAACTGTAATATGGGTGGTTTTAATCATTAGTTTGCTAGTTCGCCAAGAAGATTTGTTTAAATTTGGGATATATATATGTTCACAACTCATACATCGGTTTATCTCATGAAAACATTACCGCGCCTTGTCTGTACATTGACCTAGTGAAACAATTCCATTTTGGCAGCAATTATTTCATCGACCGGGTCTTCCCTTCATGTTAATATCTTTAGACATATTTCTTCTTAATATTGTCATTTTTACTATACAACTTTAATTAAGATATCTTACCATCAACTGCATTAGAGAGAACAATAGAAGGCAAAATATTATAGTTAATTAACGATACTGAGGTATATATTTCTTAATGGTGCACGTCTATTGTCTAAGGACTCAACATGCGAGAGCAGTGTATAATGTTATGATTACAGCCAGAACAATTGACTGTTCATTTAGTGAAAAGCATTAAGTGGCATTGATATATTGACCCCGTCGTCGTGAATCCTCTAGGGAAAGGAGATTATTATAGCAGATTATATCAGATTATAATATTTCATAATGCGCTGAACTGTAATATGGGTTTTAATCATTAGTTTGCTAGTTCGCCAAGAAGATTTGTTTAAATTTGGGATATATATATGTTCACAACTCATACATCGGTTTATCTCATGAAAACATTACCGCGCCTTGTCTGTACATTGACCTAGTGAAACAATTCCATTTTGGCAGCAATAATTTCATCGACCGGGTCTTCCCTTCATGTTAATATCTTTAGACATATTTCTTCTTAATATTGTCATTTTAACTTTTCAACTTTAACTAAGATATCTTACCAGCTTCTGCAATAAAGAGAACAATAGAAGCCAAAATATTATCGTAAATTAACGATACTGAGGTATATATTTCTTAATGGTGCACGTCTATTGTTAAAGGACTCAACATGCGAGTGCAGAGTATAATGTTATGATTACAGCCAGAACAATTGACTGTTCATTGTGTGAAGAGCATTAAGTGGCATTGATATATTAACCCCGTCGTCGTGAATCCTCTAGGGAAAGGAGATTATTATAGCAGATTATATCAGATTATAATATTTCATAATGCGCTGAACTGTAATATGGCTTTTAATCATTTTTTTGCTAGTTCGCCAAGAAGATTTGTTTAAATTTGGGATATATATATGTTCACAACTCATACATCGGTTTATCTCATGAAAACATTACCACGCCTTGTCTGTACATTGACCTAGTGAAACAATTCCATTTTGGCAGCAATTATTTCATCGACCGGGTCTTCCCTTCATGTTAATATCTTTAGACATATTTCTTCTTAATATTGTCATTTTAACTTTTCAACTTTAACTAAGATATCTCACCATAGTCTGCAATAAAGAGAACAATAGAAGCCAAAATATTATCGTAAATTAACGATACTGAGGTATATATTTCTTAATGGTGCACGTCTATTGTTAAAGGACTCAGCGTGCGAGTGCAGAGTATAATGTTATGATTACAGCCAGAACAATTGACTGTTCATTTAGTGAAAAGCATTAAGTGACAATGATATATTAACCCCGTCGTCGTGAATCCTCACAAATTGGAGACCTTAACAGTCAGTCCCCAGCGATGTGAAAAGTGTTTTCTTTTCTTGTAGAATATGCACGACTTTTCATGACCTCACACCTAACTAATATATAATTAGGTAAAACTTGTCATTTCCGAAGGTCAATTTCTCAGTCATTTACTAATTTTTATGTATGGTAAT
>JAIPMN010026151.1:0-15185 GCA_020650975.1 Apostichopus californicus
GTATCATCAGTCAAAAGATAGCACAAAGGATTCTGTGAATACAGATGGAAACATAGTATAATATTGAATAAATAAGAAGTAAGAAAAGAACCGCATTGAAAAAAAAAAACCTACTTCATGAATTCGAGTATATTTCATTTATTTAGTTTTCAAACTACTCACATAATTCTTGTAATTGATAGTCTCAAACACAAAATCTGGAAGCACAGGTATTCCTATTATGCAGAAAGAATTATAAGTGAAACCCGAAGTAGCCAGAAGTGATATTTGAGCTTTTGGGGGTCTATTCTCTATCTAAATGTACACTGCATGAACTTTAAACTTTTTAAAGCAAGCCCTTTCTGTTCCCTACTGGAGCCTTTATTCAAATAATTTGAAATATAAAAATATGACCTTTCTTCCTATTATGAATAACGAACCTTTTTGTCTATTATGGATTACGAACCCTTTGTTCTATTAGGAATATCAAACCCTTTGTCCCATTATGAATAACGAACCTTTTTGTCCATTTTGGATATCGAACCGTTTTTGCCCATTATGAATATCGAACCTTTGTTTCCATTATGAATACCGGACCTTATGAATTATGATCCCTTTTTATTATGAATAACGAACCTTTATTTCCATTATGAAAAGCGAACCTTTTTATCGAAATAATGCACGTTATGAATAACGAACCATATGAACAATGACCCTCATGGGCGGCGATCCTGGGGGGATGGGGGATAAATCCCCCCAATGAAAATGGGTGGAGGGGATGTAATACACCATATCCCCCCCCCCCCCACCAAATGCCAGGGATAAGAATATTTTCATGCCTACATTTATGCATCATCGTGAATGTACGGCTCTTTTTTAGCTTCATTTCTCGCCTACCATATAAAAAATAAATCTGTAAAAAAACGGTATCTTACTGGCAGTCTTGGACGCCAGTAGTTTACCGTAAAATAACATTGACTGTGAAACTACGTTTCCCGTCGTGTATTTACAGCATCTCACTTCTGTAAAAAAACGGCACTGTGAAATAACACGGACCGTGGCGAAACCTTTCCCGTCGTATATTTACCGAAATAAATCTGTAAAATAACGGTAATTTACTGTCAGTTTGGCGGAAAGTAGTCCACCGTAAAATAACACGGACCGTGAAAAAATGTTCCGCTTCGTATATTTACCGAAATAAATCTGTAAAATAACGGTAATTTACTGTCAGTTTGGCGGGCGCTAGTCCACCGTAAAATCACACGGACCGTGAAAAAACGTTTTCCATCGTATATTTACTGAAATAAATCTGTAAAAAAACGGTACTATACTGTTACTTTGGCGGACGGTAGTCCACTGTAAAATAACATGGACTGTATAAAAACGTTTCGTGAAGTTCATTTACTAGCTGTGACTGGCACTAGCAGACATGTACCATTAAAAAAAAACATGTGGACTGTGAGTAAATGTTTCATAACGTTTATTAACTGAAAGGAACATGGAAATAACAATGAAAACATCCTGAAACACGGTAATGTACTGACACTTACAATGCCATCGCAAATATCTCCTGTAAATGAACAGATATGTCAAAACAAGTCAATTTGTAGGCAGTGTGGACGGTGAAATGAATTTCATAAAAGATATTGTACTTGATTTAACACCTTAACATAGTTTGTTTTTTGCAGATACTTTGTATGCCAGCCTGAGAATGCTGCTGTGAAATAGCAAAGACATCAGAAACCAAGGACTGCCCCATACTAACTTTGCTTTTACAGCAACTTATCAAAAAAACATTACATAAAATCAATTATGTTAAAATTTAGCATTTTTAACATGGACAAGGAATTTCTCAAATCAAAAGATAGGCCAGCCAGATTATTTTTGGTCTGTGATCTCCATAAAAATGAAATCCTACTTTAGCCCCATAACCAGATTTTACCTTTCAGAAATATCTTGATATCAGAAACACATGTCATAGCTGCCAAAATTTTCTTCAACTAGAACTTTCTGAAATAGTTTTATCAAATATGAGTGAAAAAGTGTTCTAACTACACAAGTGCAAATTTGTATTCGTAACAGTATTGTGTATATCCAGAATAGAAAACACATACATCTGCTTAAATATCAGATTCATGATCTAACATCTTTCCTACAAACAATACTGATTTCACATAAATCACTTAAGGAGTTATAGAATTGGAAAAAAACTTGTCTATTCAAGTAACCAGCTAGGTAAAATCACATGTATGCAATAGCACACCATTACTTACTTAAACTTTTCTAAACAATTACAAGCTTTATGGAAACAGGACAAAAATGAAAAGTAAATAACAAACTAAATAAAATAAAACAGGCAATCAAAATCTGTGTAGCACACAATGTGTGGCTTTTAACCCTAATATCTGAGACAAACCACCTCTATAAGTACTGAAAAACAGAGGTGTTATAACTTTAAATACAAACTTGATCAAGCAAAAAGAAGTTTTGAGAGTGTTCTGTAACCATGATTGAGAGTGTTCTGTGACCTACAATGCCCAGTCATTTTCAAAGTTACTCATCTCGCCTGCAAGTTTGAGCACTACTGGGTTGACAGCAGATTTCTTTCCTTTCATCTTTAGTCTCTTAGTCCCACAGTCCGGGTTGATTCCAAGGAAGATCCTGCAGGAAACACAAAATCATTATTCAGTATTTTTTTTTAATCAAGCAACACAACAAATGCATCACTATTGAGTACTTGGGCAATTTCAAAATATTTGGATGCAATGGTATCTCCTCATGTTGGATGAAAACTTTAAAATATATATAATCTTGACACTAAGGTGGATTCTATTATGCACCATATTTAACAAGATAGTAAAATACCCATGGATGTATTATAGTAAGGATTGGAAACCTATTATATGTAATCAATTGTCCATGATGGCCATAGGCAGGTTGGCATTTTGCAGCATGATATTTGGGGATAAAGTACATGTGTTACAGGAAATAGTTGTTTATGGATCTGGTAATTACACTTTTACTGTGTTTATACATTTACGTTCTTTGAGTCTTCCATACTCAAATATTGAGAGAGATATCATCCAAATTCATCAGGACGCAATAACATTTTGAATTATAGTGTACAATTTTTTAACTTGATTTAAAGATGTTGCACCTAAAATGGATAAGGCAAACGATTTGATGGTTATGCACTTTCAAAGTATACTTCCCTCATGACCTCTATTTTAGTGGGATTATTGGTCAGTATTACCAGTTGCTTTGTCCACTCTAGGGTAGGGACTTTTAATGGTTTTTAATACCCCACCTTCATAACTCTGGGACTTGATGGTGGAGTAAATTTGTTTAAGCATGCTGAGTTCGTTATGTCGGATTGTAGTGTAATTTGATATGGGGAAACTGCTTGTGAAATAAGGGCAATTTGCCCAAGAGTGGGGACATGTAAAGCTTACAGGGATTCCTAGGATTGCACGATATTTACAATCCCCATTATTTCCTGACACTTAGACTAGGCAGTGGTCGTCCTTGACTACAATATAACTACTCACCGTTGGATAAATTCCAAGAGCGCCGGTGCCTTTTCTGGATACTGTAGGTTGAAGACATAATACGCTGCAAACCATACGCACACACCTGATAGAGGATTGGTTACTTTAGTAGTTTCTTTCCCTCCAATGGCGAGAGAAAACAAAGTTGCTGTCAGTACTTTCCCTTTGAAAAGAAAATATTGAATTATCAGAAATTGCATGCATTTCTACATTGTGCAAATCATACCAGCATGCCTCAGAAACCCGACGGGGAGGGGTTCAGAAAGGTTTCAAAGGAAGGGTTTCAAAACTTAGCTGAGAACGATTTTCCTAAGTACATTTTCCGGAAATATTATTTATTCTTTTCCGAAGGCCGAACAGCAGAAGGAATATATTGTACGCGATGTACGGCACGAAACTAAAACTAACGGCGGCATCCGCCACGGCAACATTTGCCAAACTGGTCACCCTCTCATTTCCGGTCCCCCTACATCAGGACCCTGTCCCTGTTTGTATTTATTTCAATCATGTCTGATATCCGTTGCACTTTGGCTGAGGAGAGGGGGCGTGAAATATTTTATCATCAGTAAGATCATTCAGTACCGCGTGTTTAGCCTGATTCTATTCCAATGAAAACTTTCATCACTTTTTTAAAAGATTATAGCAAAACTTTGCAGGTGGAAGAAAGAATATTGTGACTGCAGAAACCCTGGATAAAGACTACATAACATTTAAAAAAAAAAACCTTGATAACTGAGTAAAGGGCAAGATTTTGTTAACATGAGGCTTTCACACAGGCTTGTATTGTAACGCTTATGGTTAGCAATGCCAATTGAGCTGTTTCACAGTACAGTACACATATATACTGTGTACTACAAGGTGTCAATTACAGCTTTAGTGTGTAGTACTGGGTACATACCATGTTATGTGAGTCTGGCAAGCTTTTGTCTTAATTAATTAGTTGTCAGGGCCAAAGAAGAGACTTGCAGAACTTTTTCTATTGCCCTAAGGGGAACTAAGGACAAGGCCTGCTGATGCTTACCAGGGGGTGAAACCAGATCTGGCTTGGTCAGTGTTTACTTGGATGAGAGTGAGTTTTAAACAATGGGAGGGACTTCACAGATAGTTGCATTGGGAAGAGTGCAGACCAACGTAAATAATGGGCGGAGCTTAGATAGAACTTTGGGTTGCAGACAAGAGAAAGTTGGTGATGGCGCTGTTATCATTTTGCCTTTGGGGCGAGTCCTGACTACCTTTAATTTGCCAGACCTATATGTCAAAAGAAAGCATCAGAGATCGATGGGGCAAAGCATACAATTTTATAAATAGCATGGCTTGATGAATACACACACAAGGAATTTACAGTAAGTTGAAAGTTTTATATTTGACCACTGTATGACCTTTGCAGACACTACCCAACATGCATGGTGTCCAATCATGATGCAGTCCTGAGTAAACTGCATGGTTGTGGAACTGTATTTTGATATTGATATAAATGAATGGTTGCGTAGGCATAGTTTTTGTTGGAACAATTCCAGGAGCGTATTTAGTGTGGTAATTAGTCACTGATCAGTGCACTATGTAGTAGCATGAACAATCAAAACAAACAACACTTACCATGTGCAACCAGAACAACAGGGCCTTGCAAGTCCATGGCCTCAATGCATGTGTCAGCACTCTTTTCCTGAAGAAAATTGATACAGTCAATGGTCAGCAGTGGGAGAAAAGGCAAGATAGGTTAAAATGAAATATTGGCAACAAATTTAGCAATCACTTTAGTGCATAATATGCTTTGTAAAACTGAGCCCTGATTTTTACATAAAACAATTAAAAGAGCATCTGTAGAAATTGTGCATGTCCCATGAGGAGGCCCTGTGTGATCAATTCTCTTTATGTTTGAGTAAAATCCGTCAGACTATGTTTTCACAAACACTTAGCCCCATGGGTGCACAGCTGTTTTATAGTCCCTAAATCCACCCCCTCTGCTGGTCTCTGGGCACTCTTCTTTACCTAAGGCATAACGTACTAGTGGAAGCTAGTTGCGGGTAATGAGTAAGGAAAATAACAGTTTTGAAATTATGAGAAACAGTTCCTTGCTTACCTTGTCAGTACTCTTTACGTGCTCTCCTATATCCTCTCCTAGGTGCTCGCTCAGAAGCATTAGCAGTCCCATTACTTGAGGGCTATTGTCTTCTTTCTTGTCAATCGCATCTTGTATCTTTTTGTGGGTTGCTTCAATCTTTGGCTTGGCTACTTGTTGAAAGTATCTGTAAAGCTTTGGAACTCTATTCTCAAAGTTAGATGACAATTTTTCCATGATGTCAATTCCCATAAGTTCCTTGAAGTGAGCCAGCAAGTACTCCTCCTCAAACAAAAAAGGCCAGTTTTCTATGATATCTGTCAGAACACAGTCTTTTTCATTAATGTCCTTTCTTTGTGTAGCATATGTGTGTACCATTTTGTTCTTTATATCCTTTGCTTTTCCAGTCCCAGACTCCCACAGGCTTTTCAGCTCATTCATAATCTTTCTTTGAGATTCCCCCGATTCACCCTCCGGCAAAGACTCCGGCTGCCAATTTACACACCCGTACTGGTCTGCTAGTCTCTCTTTGGGACTTTTGCATCCTGCCAATGCTTTTCTTTTCAGTGATCCCTGAACAACAGATCTTCCAAGATTGTCCACTCGATTGACGAATTGTTTCAGTAAGCTCTCGTATCCTGTTCCAACTACCACTCCATCAAGATGGTCTCCAAGTGTTTTATACTTGCTGACTATTTGGCTGGCATATAAACGCAACTCACTTGTTCTAGGGTATGTAGCTCCTTACCTTACTTGGGGCAGACTTTCTTCCTGCAACTGTCATGAAACAATTCAAGGGAAAATTAGAGTACATGTGCAGATGTTAACAATTGAATGTTCTGAATCATTAATAGATTAAAACAACATCAGCATCAGTGGTGCAGTATGTAGCTCATACAAAATTCAGTATGGGACAGGGGATGAATATGGAAGCTCTTATAAACATTGATTTGTCCCCCCTCCCCACACACCAACTCAGATATAAGTCATTCAAATGTAAACAGTGCCAATAAGGTTTGCTTTCCACTGGCAGATTGCTGTCACATTTATCAATCAACACAAGCTGACCTACAAAAGATATAAAAACATAGATTTGCTGATTTACTGTATCTGTACAGATGCTTTCAATTGACAATTCAATAAACCAGAAAGTCAAAAGACTTGGTGATTCCTTGCCAATATGTATGTATGTATATGTGATCTTCCCGCAAGCAGGAACTCGCGAATATGAGCAGCAACTACGGATACAAGGTTCTCCTACATGACACACTGCTGACCAGAATTGATGAGAAATGCAAGGGTCTTGGGTTGACCTAAGGCCTTTGACTCCTTATACAAGTAGGGGGTATCATCTACTCACCAAGGGGTACCTACATATAGCAAGTTTCAAGTTCAATTGAGCAACTTCTTCTCCTTCAGATATCTTATTTACAAGGTTCAGACTTTCACCTCTGTTCATGATCTCAAAAAATACAAGGGGTACATCATCACCAAAGGCTAATCACATACCAAGTTCCCTTCTTGAGATATTGTGTTACACCATTTTCACAATCTGACCCCTGTTGACCACAAATGACCTAACCTCCACCAAAAATAATAGGCTCTTACACTCAATGTGGTACATCTACCGAAGCAATAGGATGCTTGTACTTCATATAAGGTACATTCACACACCTAATATGGCATCCAAGTTTCCATTCCTGAAATATTGTGTTAACAAGGTGTTTTACAATGTCTTCACAAATTGACCACACATGACCTTTCTTGTACTTTCTTGTACTCACTGTAATATGGGGAAGTCACATGCCAAATATGAGATCTGCTGTATAGCTACCCATCTCAAGATACTGTGTTTACAAGCTTGGCCTCACATACAGACAAGCACACCAACTTGACTGCATTCAAAAAACAATGTTTATCAAATCTTGTAAATGAGTTTTTGGCAAGTTTCCAAGCATTGAAAAGTTATTATTGGATAAAAACCCACAAATAAAACCACATGTGTCGAAAACTAGCGAACCCTTGCACAGAATCCTTTGGCTGACGAATTAGCCAATAAAAAAAAAGAAAATAACTAGAACCTGGTGATAGAGACAGCGTCACTTCCTTTGCTTGCCAGCGGCTAGCAGTGCGGCTCTGGCCACTACTTGATGGTGATGAGACTGCACTTGATGCACTTTCATCTACGATCAAATAAGAACAAGATAAGATCAATTGCCCGTTTTAATAATATTAGGTGTCACTTCTTCATTTTATAATATTCTGGTTGACTGTGGGTGTGCACCACATGAAAGAGTACATTAAGCATTTATTAATTTCATAAATGTCATTTGTGTTACAAATTCATGTTCTTTGCAGGCCAAGTGGATTTTCAGTATGTACAATGCTGTTGTTTCAGAAATAACATAATTTGGGAGGCTTTCTGTAGGGAACATTTTGACATCTCTTTATGCTGTATTAACAATTTATGTTGCTACGTGTAAGTAGGCCAACTGAGTGTGAATAGTGTTGGGGATTCAAACGTGGTCAATCGCAAAGTATTACAATTATATGCATCCATGCATGAAAGTTCCACAACTTTGGGGCCTTTTTTATTATTCTTCAAGGTCAGCCTTAATAGCTGATGTCAATATTGACCTGATATGACCTTTGACCTCTTAAAATCAATATAGGTACCATCTAATCAGCATGTGAAATATGTACCAAGTATGAGATAAATCTACTTAGGTGTTCACTGCTGAGATACTGTAGTATACAAGCTTGCCATATCACACACAAAATCTAACATACACTGAAAGAACTTAGACAAGTTAGATTCATAGCTAGCTATAGCTCACCCAACTCACAATAACAAAGAAAGCCCATACAGGTAATTCAGCCTGACATATAGATGTACCATGTAATAGTAATTCAAGACTATAATTAAGCCTAACCCATTGTTAAACTAGGGTAGGGGGAGATTGATGAATATTATTGTCAATAAATCTCTTAATTGTATAAAAGCCTGTGCAAGGGTCTTGTAGTACTGATTGATGTGTGTCTATAGAAGGTTGAAATTTGAACCAACAGTCACTTCTTCAGTGATCAGACTTTTTCAGATTGTTACTTCTAATTGACCTAAAGTGAACTTGACACCCCAAAAACAACAATAGGGATTATCCATGTAGCACTCACCAAGGTTATATACCTATACCAAGTTTGATCGTTCAAGCAACTTTAATTAACTTCTTCAGATGTTTACAAGGTTTTCAGACTTTGACCTCTGGTATGTGATCTCAAATGACTAGCTTTGACCCCCTTGAAAAACACAAGGGGTAAGTCATCTACGCACCAATGGCTACTCACATACCAAGTTCCCTTCTTGAGATGTTGTGTTACACCATTTTGACAATCTAACCCCTGTTGACCACAAATCACCTCTAACTTCCACCAAAATATGAGGCTTCTTACACTCAATGTGGTAAACCTACATACCAAAAATGAGCTTGGCCAAAGCTTCCGTCTGGAGATACCTGTGTACAAGGTTTCACAAACTGACCACTGAAGACCACAAATGACCATTGACCTGTACAAAAACAATAGGGTGCTTGAACTCCATATAAGGTAAATCCACACATCAGATATGACATCCAAGTTTCCCTTCTTGAAATATTGTGTTACAAGCTAGGGCCTCACATAGACAAGCACATGCACCAACTTGACTGCATACAAAAAACAATGTTTATCACATTAGAAATCTTGTAAATGAGTTTTTGGCAAGTTTCCAAGTATTGAAAAGTTATTATTGGATAAAAACCCACAGATAAAACCACATGTGTCGAAAACTAGCGAACCCTTGCACAGAATCCTTTGGCTGACGAATTAGCCAATAAAAAAAAATAAGAAAATAACTAGAACCTGGTGATAGAGACAGCGTCACTTCCTTTGGTTGCCAGCGGCTAGCAGTGCGGCTCTGGCCACTACTTGATGGTGATGAGACTGCACTTGATGCACTTTCATCTACGATCAAATAAGAACAAGATAAGATCAATTGCCCGTTTTAACCAAAATGCATTGTGGTTTCGATGAAGCAATATGAGTTTTTTATTAATGAATCTGATGTACTGTATAGAGAGGGTGTACAACATACTTGATCTTAGTAATACAGTTTAAAGCATTGAGATGTGATAAACAATATATTCACAATGACAACTCCCTTTCTTGAGATATTGAATATCAGTATGACCACAACTGACCATTAACAACCACAAACAATAGGGTTCTTGCACTCTATACACCTAAATACCAAATGATATCTGTCCAAGCTTCCCATCTGGCAATATCGTTGTTACAAGCTTTTCAAAATTTGACCCCTGATGATTGCAAATGACCTCCACCATAAAGAATACGGCTCTTGCACTCAATGTGGTACACCTACATACTAAATATGATATCTGTCCAAGCTTCCCTTCTTGAGATATCATGTTTACAAAGTTTTCATAATTTCACCCCTGCTGACCCCAAATGACCTTTGACCTCCACCAAAAACCACAGGGTCCTTGTAATTAATGTGGTACAACTAAGCACTAAATATAAGACTGATCCATGTTTCCCTTCTTGAGATATCATGTTTACAAGGTTTTCACAATTTGACCCCTGCTGACCCAAATGACCTCCACCAAAAACAATAGGCTCCTTCATTTACATACCAAATATGAGATCTGTCCAAGCTTCCCTTCTTGAGATATCGTGTCACAAGCTAGGTGTGACATACACACACACACTCACGCACATCCAAACATGCGCCATCACCATGCATGGCATAGATTCCTTCAGCCTTAGTTTAATTTGTGAAAATGTAATATTTACATAACTTGCAGGCCCTAAGGCCACATGTACTGTAAGTGTGAATACAATACATTACATCGTGGGCCATTTGTACATGCAGTCATGCACTAAATCCAACTGAGGATTCAATAGGAAAAATAACCAGATTTGTACTTTTGATAAAATGAACAACAAATTCACAGCTAGTTAAAGGGTAACAGAGCTTGATTTACTGACTTTGAGAATATGTAGGAAACCCTTAATTAACAAATTACAAAAAACAGGCGGTTCAAATTCTGTGACAACATTGAACATCATAAACCTGTCAAGATTGTGATAATGTAAAAATCTCCCAACCATGCATGAGTAGCAATCCATCATATATATGACCCTTAACCCTTGTAGCACAATTTAGGGATAATGGAGTCAATGTCAAAGCCAAGAGGAATGATAATCCATCTCTGCAAAGCTATGTAGTTGTACAGTTTAGGATTATAAGAGAAGTCAATAAAAAAGCAGCTAAACAATAGAGGGAATAGATGTATTCTGTGTTGTTGAGAACACAACATATTAATTCAGCTAAAGGCCCTGCATATCAATGCGCGCAGTACGACTGAGTATATGCTTACTGTCGGTTGTGGCTATACAACACTGATGTGACCCAGGGTTTAGAATTTGTTAGTTTTGCCAGCCAATATGGTTCAACAGAGCGAATGGACAGTGCACAATTAATGCAGCCAGCTACGTTCAAATTGTCAAGCTAACAGTTGCGGGGTAATGGTTTGCATTTGTACCACTATATCTGGCTAAGCTTGGTGTAGGTTTGACTTCTTAACCTAACTTAGACTTATATGTTAGTGAAACACACTAACAGTGCAGTAACATTATAATTATGGGGTAGACCCTCCAGTTTGTTCGGTTGCGGTGTTGCACCGCATTATTTTTGTTTGCTCTATTGTAAAAAAACATGTTTGGCGGAATAGATGTAATGTGGTTTTCAGGGGGAAATTTGCCAGTTGGCAGGCAGTCCTGGAGGCGGTGAAGTCTGACATTCGCCTTCAAATTGAAGGCGATTTTCGCCGTTTATCTGGGGCTGCCTTCTTTGGACGCTGGTGTGCTGGGGAGGGGTTTTTCGTTTCGCTGCGTGCGGGTCGTCCTTTTGTAATTTTTTCAATGTTTGAGTGGGTGGTTGGGGGTTTTGTCTCTGCAGGTCAGCTGGCGAAGGTTTTTGGCTCGCTTGACCTGAGTTTCGTTTGTCAGTATGGGATGGTTCGGTAGTGCCGTTTGGCCGTGACGTTTTGTATCCCGCATGGCGGGTCACGTAAAAAGCACATTATAATTAGTGCCTGCAGTACATGCCGTAAGTAACACAATTAACCTGGGGTTAGCCCAAGTATCATAGCTAGTTAGGCTACATGCAACAACACAATGCTGTTTTTAGCCCAAGTATACCCTAGGCTAGATGCCTGTAACATTTAAGCCTAAGCTTAGCTAAATATTGGCTGTGGCTCAAACCAAACTTAACATTTTTAACTAGAATTCCTCAAAGTTCCTGCCATTTTACCGGTTTGCGCAGTAGCTGGATCAAGCCAAAGTATACGTACAGGCTGCACTGTACGCTGGGCTAGGGCGTACGCAGTATTAGGCACAGAGACAGCAGCAATATGTGACTATACTGGGTGATGATACAACATGCCGTGCTACTATCATAATAAACAGGATAGCCACATGAACATACAAACATTCGCAGGTGTGAAGCTAGTACACAGTTCCAACATATAAATTTGGGTAGGTTTCTGATTAAAGCCCTTCCGTGACCTGGAAGTAACTTTTGTATACAGATACAGGGCTCAAAAGTAGCGGTTGTCTGCTTGCCTCGGATCGTGAATTTAGGCTGGGACAACTATATTTGCAGACTGTCCGTGGGACAACCATACATGCTTGCATACACACTTACGTTAAAAAGTAACGATCCTAATCAATACAATGCAGTTCAAATATAAGTTTCGTTCAATAATTCCGAGGCTGCATGTAACTCTGATACCGGTTGCGCGATACAAACTAGTCCAATGAAAATATTTCAATTTCACACAAGCTGTTTCAATGGAAATACTGCATAGACCTTACTGTCAGTATATGTGAGGATTTTTGTGCACACATTAATTGCTATAGTGTACCCCAAGTTGGGCAGCTGTTTGTAGTTGTGTTACAATACATTTTTTTGTATTCTCATTTCCAAGTTGGTTAAGGAAACACATCTGTTCAACAATTACTTGAATGGTTGAATTAGGAATCAAGTACTTGGACTGCAGTTTCAACAGGAATAGTGCAACGCTTTGTGTAAATTCTTTTACATTTTCAGAGGGGTTTTCACCACAAACGACGGTATCCCCTTCATGGCTACTACTACTTGTACGACTTTTGAGATACTGTTCCTGCTCAGTTTCAACAGAGTCCTGTTCATCTAATTCACTTCTGTCAGAATTGTCTTCATTATGTAGGCCTATGTATGGCTTCACCTACCACATCTGTGGGGCCTTGGCTCACAGTCACAACATGCCTTGAGGCTACATCACCTACTTTATAATTTCTATGATGACGAGACAAGTGAGATGAAAATGATTTCTTATTGCCAAATTGTATTTTACAATTTTCGAATGGGCAATCTACCTTTAAACCACTTTCAATATGTCCTCTTAGGTGAGAGATCAATTCCTTGATATCAGAGCTTTGATGTTCGCAAAATTGTAGCATACACTTGACACTAACACCTACATTTCGATATGAGCCTAGGCCTTCATCATTGCCATCCCCTTGATCATAGCCTGCTGCTGTGTGATTCCTTGAAATATGTGACACTAACGCTTTGTATGTATAAAACGTTCGAATACAACCAGTTATGCAGCAAGTAAAACGTGCGTTTTGAATGTGCCTATGGGTCCTCCAGTGATTAACGTAATGTGTGATATTCTTGCATTGCAAATTGCAAGTATCACATACAGGTTTCATGCTCGTAATCTTGAAAATTCAATAAATCACTTGCCTGTTTGACACTGCATTCTTGTCCAACTGAATCTGAAACTTGGATATTCATGTAAGACGAACTACGAAGTGATACAACATGGACAGCACTCACATTTATTTACGTATGTCCGTACGTACGTGTACATTTACTCGTTCTCGCTCAACGCTCTACATACGTACGTCTGTACTGTTCCGATCCTGCATGTTGTAACTTGCCTCGGCGATGCGCAGGCTAGGCACGCATGCATTAGTAGTACCAACGAAGGAAAGTAAGGGAAAAGGCCGCGAAAAGGAAGTTAGCTAAGAGACTCCTGGTTGGCGCAATTACACCATGTGATCAACGTAGCCAATGGACGAGACTAAAGCCAATGTAATATCAAGTTGAAACTTGTTGTGATGATAACTGATACACAACAAATTCAAGCGGTATTTCAGTTCAAGGATGTCAATAAATTAACGTTATTTTACTATATTTATGTGATTGTAGTCTGAGCACTATACGTTTAGGTTAAATACCTAAAAGAATGCTAACTAACAGTTGTTATTTCACGAAACAGCTAGTAACGGATTCTTACAGTGATACCGTCAGGCAAAAGTTAGGTGACCTACCCGATGAGGGCTACATATTCGTGACACTATACTAAGGAGCTTTAGATTGCACGACGCGGAGTAGTGCAACGGGGAAGTTAACCGACAGTGTACGTCGTCGCACTGACTCCTCCGTCCTGTTGGCTTTGCGCTTAAGATTCTTACTACGGGAAAATGACAGTCATTTGGTTATCTTGGCCTGGTCAGAGGACATATGACGTCATACGCTATCTCAAGTTGTCGTTTTCAGCACAACGTGAAAACACCTTGACACCCTGTGTAAAATCTCAGGGACAACGAGATGGTGAAGTAGACGCATGCGCAGAACGCAAGACGGGACCTTTTTGTCGTAGAGAGGTCCGCATCGTGCAATCTAAAGCTCCTTACTATCTGGGGAGCGCCACTCGAGTTGGCGCGTAACATTACAACCAAATTGTTTGGCTAAATATCTCCTATATCGCCCGATATGACACTTCACAGGACTTATGGCAACACAGAACTTTAATTGAGAGGGGGGGGGGGCACAACCCAGCCCATTTTTACCTAGCCCACTGGTCCACCGGACATTCAACCCAAGTGTCCGTATGACCAGTCCGCACCGACTTGTATACTATAAAGGATTACATTACGTAGACGACTATACGTTGCCCTTTTACCTTATTAATGCTTCTGCTTGAACATGCACTGTATTTTTGTGCCGTAAATCATGGCGGCGGGATTCCGGTTATGTGGCCGCCAACCTATATCCGCCGCCTCTGCCGTAAACGGAATCACTGCTTCAACACTTTAGCAGGACATTTCCCCCATGATAATAACACCATAACAGGCTATATAGATATACATATAGGCTATATACGGTACAAAAACTGTTTTTCCATGATTAGGGGAGACAACTGTGAAAAAACACCGAAACAGCGCTCATCGTTGAATTCACAAGCGTATAGGAAATTTCAGAACTCGGTACGGGGTTTTGTACTGAACACTACAATATCGGGACTTATTGGGAAGGGGTCTACGATGTTTGTATTAGCATAGGCCTATACGTCTTGCAAGTATATATAATACAGGCCTATACTTGTTTGAAATGTTGATACTTTTCCGTAAAACACAGTGTTGAATTACAGATTGCAACCGTAAACTTACAAGATTCTGATATTTCCCTGTTAATTAACAGAAGATGA
>JAIPMN010026164.1:0-20423 GCA_020650975.1 Apostichopus californicus
ATATATACATTTAGGTCTATCTTGTGTATTACTGACAACTGCTATACTGGCAGCTGCTCATGACAATTAAATATTTTCATAATCTGTTCAATGCATTTGCAATGTATTTCCTTTATGAAAAGAATAGGTAAATGAACAAAGACAACAAACACGTTATGATCAAAAGATGAAACCTGGCTCATTAGTATAGGTCGTGTATTACAAGAAGTGTGGTTTTAGGCATAAATGTGCGAATGAGATAGAAGTCACTAAAGCCATATTTTGTTTTTGTTATTTTTCAATTACTTCAGGGCGCAAAATATGATAGAATGTGGCATTTCTTTCATGGGTCGAAAAGCAGGATTAAGTGCATCAACGAACAACCACTCTAAATCAACTGAAAGTCAGCTAAGTCATCACATTATTTCCTCGATACCCATAAACGTCTTCTCAGAGGAAAAGGACATTGTTAAGAGTTTTATTTCCAAATACGAAAATGAGGAAACTTATTTGACTCCTATTGCGGTAAGAGTTCGTGACTTTTGTTAACTTTTTATTAACCACGAAACTTTAACAAGCCATCTCACTACGTTTCACAGAACATATTCTCTAAAATGGCCAACTTCAAATCAAATGAGTATATCCGTCTTCGAGAGGAAAAAATAATTTGGTAATTTATTGTAATATTTGCAGTTCGGTAACAAACGTTTATCCTTCAAAAGATGGCTATTTGTTAATATATACAAGAATACTATTTTTATTTTTATTTTTTGTAATGAACTAACTTAATTACTCTTATTCCAATAACCATTACAGTATTTTCGTTCTCCTTTTTTTCTGATTTAGTTTCATTTCAAACCTTTGCCTAACGTGAAGCTTAAGCGATACTACGAGTTTAGCCAAAGGAAATGTGAACAGTTATCACTTGACGTAGAAGGGGCAAAGAAGACAATCCATTTATTAACGAGTTCAGCAGGTCTTGATTCGGAACTCAGAAGAATGTTCAAGTCGAAACTAGATAGCATCCACGATTTAAGTTCTGCATTTACCAAAATAGAAAATAAATTCCACGTCAAGGAGGACTTTGTGGGAATTAATCCCGAGAAAACTGTGCAAGATTACAATTCACTACTAAAACAATTCAGGGAAGACTTGAAAAATACGAAAGACGTTGGTAAAGACGTGGGGGAACTATCAACGCTTCAGGCGTATCTTGGAGAGGTGAAATCATGTGCAGTGAGTAATGATTATTATCTATTCATTTATCTATCCATCCATCAATCCGCTCAGCCATCTATCCATCCATCCTTTGATCCATCTATCTGTCTATCAATTAATAACTTAAGTTTACTTGTCAATTATTGCAGGGTCTTTTAGAAGCAACGGATGCCCTTGGAAGACTCATCATGAAGCATGACACAGTTACGGGTAAAGATAAAAAGAAAGTTATTCTACTTATTGGCAAAGTTGGCCAAGGGAAATCTTCAGTTGGTAATTACCTAACGGGTCAAGATCTTTTCGACGTTAGCAATGGTTCTGATGGAGCAACACAGAAAATAAAGGAGGGACGTTGCACAGTCAAAGGTGAAAAGAACGAAATCCTGATTGTGTATGATACGCCGGGTTTCCTCGATGGACAAAAACGAAGCAAATTAGCTACAAAAGAAATAAAGAGGGAGTGGTCAACTGGTGTCCATGCATTTGTCTGGGTTTTGAGTAGCGATTTTCCTGACGACGTAGAAAAGGTGCTAGCAAAATTAAAGGTAGGCCTACGACCTTCTTATGAAATTTTGGCTTTTGAAATGTAGCCGCTTGATATATATTGCATTGTTTTATATCAGCATGATATTCTATTCTCCTCCAAAAGATAAACTTATATTGCATTATATCCATATATACAATTTAGGTGAGCAATTTCTTTCCTACCAGCACCAACACCTAGGTAACTGAGATGGGGGGGGGGGTATCCCTAGACATGTAATATAGATGGAGATGAAAATATTGTGATCAGTTGAGTGCTGTAGCTTACAAGTGCTACACCGGTTGACATAGCAACGGTTTTATGACAATGGCATTGCTATGGAATTTCAGAACTGATAAACAAATCTTTAAAAATATGTAAATTCTTTAATAAAGAACCAAAAAGGCACAATGTTCAATGAATATGTGAAGATTTCGAGAAACAAAAAAAATTACAGTCCATAAACATGATTTTGACATAAAACATTTGACATTTTAAGGAGAATTTAAAATCGCCAATATGGTTGTAGAAATTGGGGGAAAGGTCTAAACTTTGAGGTAAAATAGTTAACATTTTCAAAGCCAGCATCTGCAATATTAAAGTTCCTATACGAAGAACTGAGAACAGTAATTTAAAACATTGCTTCCTTTAATATTTCTGACATCAAATGTTATTGTAGTTACCAATTCGACAAGGACATCATATATCATAGGAGCAAAGACACTCTCTGTCCTGGAAACATTCATAGTTACCTACATCTGTTTGGAATAGTTATTTTGGTTGAAATATGATGTGACTCTTGCATGGAAAAATATGTTATTGTAGTCTCCTTGATACAAATATATAGAACATATTGTTCCAATAATAACATATAACTTGTTTTTCTAAACTTGGTCACGTTATCCTGAGTACGCCCTATACACTGCATGAACTGATTCACATTAGATAATGAAAGTATCACACACTATTTTGGATGACCCTTTGAAATTCAATGCACAGTGATTGACACCCACTACGCTTTATTGCCACTGCACTCTAATCAAGTAATTTACAATAGAACATATATATCTAATAGTAATAGATCTAAAATATTTATAATTTTGTTATATATCTATGTCAGTGTTAATACGTATACGAATAAATAATTTAATCCAAAAGTGAATTTTCGATATCGATGAGTTTCGTATAACATACATATCGATCGTCTTACAGGAAAAGCTCTTCGAAGGGATCACCGAACACATGATTGTTGCTTTTACTCACTGCGATGATCCCAATGTCACAATCCAAGGCCTGTTGGATACACATGCAGAATTCAAAGAACTCAGCAATCAAGTTGGTCAAAGAGTGATTGGCATCCGTTCCAAGAATCCCTTACAAGTACATGAATACGAAAGACAAGGAACCCTGAAAGCACTGCTCAATTTGGTTAATATTATGGACAAAAAGTACATACCTGCAAGTGGATCGTCTTGTGTAGTTATGTAGTGTCGACTCAGTATAGAGCACTACATCTCCGTTTCAAGAATATCAAAGATGTACAGGATTACGAAAGGCAAGAAACCCTGAAAGCACTTCTCAATTTGGTGAATATGATTGACAACAAAAGTTGAAAGTACATACCCCCAAGTGGACCGTCTTGTGTAGTTATGTAATGTCGACTCAGTATAGAGCACTACATTTGAAATGTTTGACTAGATCTGGGCTACAATCCATGTTGGTCATTACATAAGAGTGAAGTTAAATAGAGTTAGCATGTTGTGTTAGTGATACGACTCTAGTCTATACAAGCACTCTCTTCAGCATTGACTTGTCTAAACTAATAACATCAAACGTCTCGAATCTCTGACTTATAACCCAACACGACGTTCATGGTATGTTTATAATATGTATGTAGTAGTAAGACTGTTACATTTCCATGTTATATAAATGTTCATACAAACCCCAAACGTAACGACCGTTCATCGTATAAGGAGCATTACGATATGGTTTTGCTAAGTAAGTTTAGTCATATATGGGTATTTTTCTCACAATCAAATTTAAAGTATAGTGAATTTTACACGTGGACGCATTCTCTTACAAAAATTCTCTGTCAAGTTTAGTATATGTAATTAAATCTAACTTTTGGAATTGAGAGCTGCTATCTTTCTGACTTGTGTACTTTTCCAGTTTGAGTTTCTTATTCGTGACCTGTTGGAGTTTGAGTTTCTTATTCGTGACCTGTTGGACTGTATATAAAAAATATTCTCGGATATACAGGATTTACAAATCGATTCATTGTGAGGAATTAAAGAACTTTCAATTCAGATACTATCTGTAATGAAATCATAGAGAATTACATTTATACTAACTCTATAAAATGCAATTATTTTAGCTAATGTTGTCAATAATAAACATTTATATATTTGTTTCTAGTTTCACATTGTACCCACTTTATTCTACATCATATTCCATCTTGATTTCCGACTAAAATAACATTTAAAGTTTTAGATTATTCTGGATTTCATCTCTTGATCGAAATACATCAAACCTTAGCTATCAAGTCAATGTGGACGCTGTGATGAATAATATATGCTTCTTATTTAATAAAGGGGGAAGATATTAATTATATCTCGCTGTATAAATTGTATGCTTAATTTCAAACTTAATTAATGTCGTGTTTTCAAATATATATTAAATAAATCCACCTCTTCAATTCAGACAATAATATAAGAAATGTAATATATTGGTATCCCAACCATGACAATGTCAACATTGTTTAAGTACATAACTAATGCCTACCATTTCTATGGAATGAATGTAATTAATATGAATAAGACAACAGTTTGTGGAAATGTAGTTTCTGAGGTATCAAATTTCACAATAATATAGACAATTAACAAACGCCATGTTCAACTTAAAAGTGTTTAACCTTATAAGATCACAAATGTTAAGGTAGACAATGTGTTCCCTGTGTCCGATCTATCACGTACACTGTCGAACGAAAGAAAACTGCAAAAATATTATCGCTATTCATATCAACATATGGCACAACTCCGAACCATTGTGTCTTTTACTTCTTTTCATAATACTAACTACGTGTATTAGCATAACAATTCAGAAGAATGACGGTGTAATTATAATAATTAAATTATTTTTAACAAAGTAAACCGAAGAGCGGATTATTGTTGAGATACACAAATACAAGAACGGAAATGTTTTCCGATTGTTCGCAGGATGAATTTCTCACATTGGACACTATTTGAGAAAGAGAAGGAAGCTATCTAGCACTATAGATTCATCCAACTGCCGGGTAAAACGAATTTTGCTGTTCAACTGGCATCTAGCTGGACGAATGATTACGATAGCGCAATTCCCCAGTAGATTAATACATTTCAGTACCGCTATGATGTTGTTAATCAATATATACCTTCCAATATAAGCTGGTGGAATAGACAATCTGTTTTTTGCACTCATGCTAAGATGAGGGTCATACATCCAATTGGTAACATTACACCAAATTACATATATCTGTATATATTTTGTATATTCTTCTTTTCAAGTTTGAAAGTAATCGGCAGACCCTTTAAGTTTTTTGAAACACAGTTGCACTGATATTACACATTTGGACGTTAACCTCATGACTTCAGTAACAATGATAACCACATATTTTAATAATACTATGCATATCCATTTAACCTTTGCATGTTTTCATTGCAATGCTTTCCGTTGGAGGTATGGCAGAATATTTTGTTGTCGTTAAATTTGACCCGTGCCGGTAACGTTGTACCTGTCCTTTTATCACAAGTTCATATCATGAGGTAGTGTCAGAAGGAATTTAACGGAAATCGACATAGTCGATTAGAAAGGGTTTATGACACATTTTAACTTTGTGTAAAAATAAGTTGGCCTGACGTTTCGATCCTAACAGAATCTTCTTCAAAAGCTAAAAAAACAGATATTGATTGCAATATATGTGTGTCCTTTTTTTTCATGACGTTCACAATTCATTGTTTTCTTAATTTTGATATAATTATATTAATAACCATAAAAAGAGTCTTTTGAAATTAAATAGCGTCAGTCCCGCAAATTCAAAAATCAGTGACCCTTTACAAGTGTCTCCTAATTGCTTTCTTATCTGGATATTGACCATAGACAAGTGTAAATATGTTATCCATATAATAATACATTTATCCGATAAAAGATATTCTGAATTTAAAGTGCAAGGGTTGATCAAGATAGCGTGTTTCTTTTAACAGGTCTACCGAATACTATATCAATATGAGTTTATAATGAATATAACTAAGATTATAACACACCATGACAGGTGTTCGTTTCCAAAAGCGGCAAAAAATAACCACCGGATCATTGTATAGTTCTATATTAAATAAATGATATTATGAATTTAGGGTGCAAGGGTTGATCAAGATAGCGTCTTTTACCAGGCCTACCGAATACCATTCAAAATGAGTATATTATTAATATAACTAAGGTTATGTCACACCATTTCCTCCAAGCGGAAAGATTACACACCTGATTATGTATAGTTCTACTTTAAATGTCTTGCCTTTTAGTTTTAACCACTTCCATTTAATTAACAGCGCTCTTCAACATGAAAGGAGGATATCATATTAATTACGACGAACAATAGACGAATTGTCGATCGATTCGAGGAATGCGACATTTTCATTGTAGGGTATCGCCCTCTATTTGGGTAATGCTAGCACTGATTGTGGTATTACTTTTTTACTTTTTGACGATCAATGGCGATTTCCTTCCAGTCTTATATCAACTTGTGATTATCTGCATCATCACCAATGTTGAACTATACAGACACTAAACATAAATCTTATACAAAATGGTGTGAGACCCTGAGTGTTTTAGAGGATTCTTGGTATTTATATTGCTCAGTTCCATTTCTGTGTACAAATGACGTACAGCTAAGGGGTTTCAATATAGAATACTTCACAGGATCATCCCTACTAATTAATATCTTCATATTATAAATGTCATAGACTATGTTAATGTCAATATCAATGTCAATGTCAATATTATTACAGTCTTTGTACTTTTTGTGGCATTGAAATGGAACAGTCCAACATATGTTTTATGATTGTAGTTCTGTTAGAATGATTTGGAAGTATTAACATTTATCGGTTTGAAAACGCGGGAATTAATATAGGATTTGAAGAAAACGTATATTGTTCTCTTTGGTGCGGATTTTTCCCGCGAGTTAAGTTTCATAATACTCTTTAGTAAAGTATCATATTTTTCATTCAACATCGATGAAGAAAAGTCGTTTATGCTATAAGAAGGCCTATGAACATACCCGAACATGGCCTTTTTTCGTTGTCGGCAAGAATTGACGTAATTTAAAGAGATGTGTGAACTGGAATCAAGCATTATCGTCCCTCCTTCACTTCATTTTGTAGGCATTCTCATCTCTATAGACTCTTTGTCCAGTCGCGCAGTTTTTTGTCTTACATGGGAACAAGTTAACAGCTTTGCAGTTGTTACAGTGCCACAAACAAACAGTAGACTAAGTATAGGTACAAAAACAAAAACAAGTTGACTATTACACTTGTACCAGTTTATCAATATAATGCGAAACCTTCAAAAGCAAGTTAGATTCCGTTATAGTGCATTAATCCATGTCAAATACCTAAGGTCACCTTGTCAAAGGAGTTAAAAGGTCAAAGATGACCAACCTCGTGCACTTCCCCCATAATGACCAAAAATGTGTGCTTAACTTATGTAAAGCCTGCCGAAGAAGCTTGCTAGACATTTAAATTGAGTAAATCCAAAGTGTTCTTAGTGGCTATTATTTATGCCTTTATTATTGCCTTTCGACAAACTAACTGAAAGTGCTGTGTCCATGAGGAAGTCGGGACCACATTGTTTGTTGGAATGTTGAGAATAAAGAAAGGGTCATGTGGCCTGCAAAATTCAAGTTTTCATGTTCTTCAAACTTGTTGAGTCATAGTGATGACTTCATTGTGGTCGTTTACCCACATTTTTGGAAGAGATTTGCAACTCCATGGAGTGTCTACTTCTATTTCTGCTTTATTTGTTGTTGATTTTTTTATTACGGTTTATAATCTAACTATGATATTCTACCTTTTTCTACGTTTGAACTTTCACACCACAAAATAATTTCAGTTATTAATTATTATGCGTCTATCGAATAAACCTGCAAGTCCAATTATATCTGATTATATTCTACCTTTTTAATTATAAAAAACTGTCATTTAAATAATCAAAACGCCTAATAACAACGCTAATAAAAAAGCTAATAGGATGTGATGTCTCTTCATAATAACCAAACACGTACGGTCGGTAGCTGTTACTCAAACCGGTGCTGTGGCCGAGTGGATAAAGGCGGTGGCATTTGAAGCAATGAGGCTTAGCAATCGGGAGGTTCCGGGTTCGATACCCGGCCGGGTCATGGTAAGGTGGGTTTTTCATCCAAGAACAATCTACGGTTTTCCCATATGAAATGACGTTCTAAAATTGAAAAGATTCCAAATTTGAGTTAAAATGTTGAATTTGAAGCTACCCTTCGTGTGGGTTGTAATATATGTGAGCCCTTGCGGGCTTCTCCCACATTTGTGGTCGCTTAAGCGTCGTAAAACTAACTGCTGATTATTTGATCAGTGGGACATTCTTGTAGTAAATTTTTCCAAGATAGCAAGAATTTGAATAAGATATTCACACACAGCAATTTACTGAATATGGGGGAAACTGAATAGATGTCTTAGTACTTTGAGAGGGTTCCAATGCTATTTTTCCAAGCAGATGTACAATAGGAGTTATCTGATTCCAATCAGAAACCCTACAACTCAGAAAAAAAGTAGAAATAGATATTGCTGTTTATGAAATGAACAACTTTAATCTAAGACGTGAACCACCTTGTGGATAAAAAACACAAAGCAAATTCCAGGTACCGCATGTGTCCTGCTCCGTGAATGGAGTCTTGGTCTATCTTGCTTTTTCTTGAATCCACGGAGGATATTTTTTAACCCTTACCCTACCAACATGGATATGATGGAAAAGGTAGACAGAATCAATGTGACCGAAGACGGATATGTGGCAGTCGACAAAGATGATGACGTTTTGATATTGCTTATTCAGCTAGAAGAGGAAAGTAGTTAGTAAAAGGAAAAGATAATTGCCAAATATATGACCGAGTTAGTGGGCAAAACGTTCATGTGATTGGCTATCCCCTAACGTTTGAATTCTAGAAGTGTGACGATTTACATTGGAAAATTTGCTTCTGTCAGATACTGAAGTAGATACTGTGTAGATAGCGTTCCAGGAGACTCATACAGCAAAGAATATTGGACGGATGTTCTCTATCCCTGTCTATCGGGTTAAAGACTAGTCTAAAGTTAAGTAAAATTTAAATGTTACGTGGTCAGACAATCTTTATTTTCAATAATAACATACAATACCTGCATTTGGTAAAGGTGGTAGCTAAGCCAATCCACGCACATACATATTGCGAGTGGTAAAAAAAAGTAACTTTTGTGAACACTCTTGTAAAACTTTCAATCGACTTTCCATGAATGCGTAATATACGTTAGAATCCTTGCTGTGTCCAGTTATTAATTGAGGGGGTAATTCTTGAATGAATGGAGGGGGTAATTCTTGAATGAATAACTTTACTACTAATATTTTACGGTGTTATTCAACCTGGGAAAATTAACGTCACTGACGAAGAAGTTTTTTACTGATGCAAGCAATCTACATAGCTTGCGATACAGTTCCAGATCTCTTGATACTAAGGCCATGCACGTAGCCAGGAATTTTGAGCTGAGGAAGCACCACCGATCTAGAAGAGGGACACTTTGTTTTGCCACAGACAGGGACAAGGCGCAGTACTATACATGGGGTGGGGGAGGGGCAACCTCGCCGGGCACCGGCCAGGCTACTACTGGTATATTGCCCGTACAATGCAATAAAGCAATGCTAGCTGTGGAGAAAGTTTGGTGCAAGTTTTATGTTCTGTCGCGGAACGTTGGAAAGAAATTTACGATATTTAAGAAGAATATGACAAATTTGTGTTCGATGTTCATTATAGCATTAAACAGGCGCGGAGCCAAGGAGGGGGGGGGCGAAGGGGGCAGCCGCCCCTCCCCCCTTTAGCATATATTATTGTTTTTATGTTTTTATGATATCGCTAGTAATTTCAAAAGAGAAAATGCTAAGATGCAACTTACAAGGCCTGGGAAGTGCCATTTCCAGCGATTTGGGAGGCATTTTCAGCCAAAATTTTCCTGTACGCTTCGCGCCAACCTATGGTGGCGCTACGCTTAGATAGTTTGCAGTGCCGTATCTACGGCTCTGATAGTTTGCCTACAGTTCCGCCCCTCCCTTGGCAAATTCCTGGCTACGCGCCTGGCATTAAATGATGTGTTCATCCCTTGTTTTAGCAGCATATTTACAGTAAAATGTTTATGAGATATTTTGTCGAACTTGGTAAATGTGGTACTAGTAATTACAGTGTAAATGAACGTCTGTTTCTCGTCTTTCTAATTGAAGCGTTGTTTGTGTTTCTCCTTGCCAATACGATATATCGCGACACACTATTCACATTTGAGTGCAGGTCTCAATCGTGCCAAAATAACACAACCAGGCTGCTGATAGAACAATCTGCCAAGACAATTGACCAATTATGTTGAGGAGTCTACGCTTGCAAAGTATTTATGGTTTGAATGGAAGTTGTCTCATTTTTGGGTTCACTTAGATAGACCTTTAAAACTGTCTTTGTTGGTGTTGAAGAATCAAACTAGTTATTCATCAAACAGAGTGTCTTAACAAAAATAAGTTTTGCTCATGCTTCTGAGAGCTGAATCATAATTGAAAAATCTGTTTATAACAGCTATTAATATACAATTGTGCCATTAAAATTAATATACTGCAGGCGGTTTGCCTATTAGACAATAATTAATTTAACAAAACAACACGAAACTTAGAGTTACCAACTGAGCAACTAGACAGTATTTCACACTTTTAATTATGAGAAAAAGCACTTGTCAATGCAGTGATTTGTGACAATTTCAATTATTGTTAATCCAAAAATAAAATTGCAAGTCACCTTTCAATTATCCGTTTTCATGTATCTTTCACTTCCAGTTGTAACAGACAGTAATTTGCGCTTTAAATTTAAAGTGTGCTTACCAGTACTTATATAGCTTTCTAGCAATCATGTTTTCTCTCTTAAGTGTATACATAGTGTACATTTTTTGCACCGAGTCCACAACAACAATTCTACAAACTACTTCTTTGAATATTAACTGTCACAAAATTCAATTTCATAATTTGAGATCTAACCAAAATTGTTCATGTATGCGTTATTAGGACAAGTTAAACGAATTCAAACTTTACGGTAATTATCTTGAACTCTAATATCGTACAGATGAATCATTCGAAAGCCACGATTTAAAAAATAAGCGACATGGTTATAATCAGATTGTTCATTGCTAGTTTTATTGAGTATTGCGATTCGATTCGATTTGATCCATTACGTTTCCTTTTCTGCTTCTTTGTTATATTTTATTTCTGTAAATATGAACACAATAATAGCAAACGCGTCTCAATGAAAGAGCGTTACCTTACTTTCCCTACCATCAAATGTGACTAAATGTACCTAACCATATCCGCGAACGTACTGAGCAAGGTTGACTGGTGAGAACTATGCAAGTACTTGACACTTGTGTTTAGCATTTGGTGGTTCCAGCCATCTAAACGGGTTCATCCGCATAATCGCCTCACCAATATAACGTTATGTCTTCAAAAATTATTAACGTAGTTTTGTCAAAAATGTTCCTAATTATCTGTAAATGTGTTTAAAAATTAGACTCGCGAGAATCTCAAGAAGTCTGATCAGATCATTCTCGTAATAAGGTGTTTTGCATACTAGGGTTAACGCTTGAAAGACAGCTTTAGAAAAAATTCCACTGTATCTGCACTAACATAAAAATCAAAGCCAAATCATTATTGAGTGCAATGCATCAATCTGCACGGGGTTCAACAACAAGTTGCAAACATTGTCTTCCTAAAACTATTCATTGAAATTATTCTGATTATTTCATTGGCTTCGTTGTGGCATCCTCCGTACTCATTGTGCACACAATTCATACTATAGGCTACCTTATGGTTATACAGAAATCGTATAAGGGTAGGCCGTGATGTCATGTTTAGACAAGAATCATTCGTAGACTATTTCCTGCTTACAGTTGGGAATAATCTTAAATAATATAACTGACTGTTTATTAACACGTAACGGATTTGGTGTATCCTTTATGGTTGATGTTATTGCCTTCGAACGTTGTTAAGATATCGCAAGTCTTTTGTAGTCATTGTTTTTTCTGGAAGGTGGGTCAATAGCATTCTGAGCCGACCGTGCATTCTTAAGGCTTCGAAAATTACTACAAGCCGACTGCAACCCGACAAGACTCTGCCCGACTACTCGTCGGGAATGAGTTGGAGACACTCGTGGCCACCTAGTGGCCACCTAGCGTCGGATCATAGGTTAGCAGCACAATAGCCTGACCCGACCAGACCCAACAGTTTAATCTCCTGCTCATCAGTCCATATGGGGCCACCATGTTTACCTTTAGCAGCCGTCACCTGATTTCACAATGCTTCCTTATTGGCTATCCATTAGAAACAGATCGCAGTCGTGTCGTGGACAGCCGCAAACTGCCACGATCCGACTCAACTGCGACGCGACAGCCCCGACGGCACGACGAATATCAAACATGTATGATTACCCGATTTGGTCACAACGAGGACTGGCTGTCTGATATTGGTTGAGTCGTGAGCAGAATTTCGCGCAAATTGCACCGATCCGACTGCAACCCGACAGATTTTTCGTCAAAATCGAATCGGGTCGCAGTCGGGTCGGTGCAAGTTGCGCCTGCCTTTACAAAATAATTTATGTGAAACTCCGTCATCCGGATGTGTTCAGGGAGGCGGAAGAGGGTTCAATCTGGGGAAGTTTAACCTTGGGGGGGGGGACGTAGGTCATGTGACCTTAAATTGAGGGTACAAACCACAAAATTACCACACCATAACAAAAATAGAAAAACGATACTTTTCAACAAACAGGAGTCACTTAGTATTAATGACACCTTTCAGGTCTCATACAAAACTTCATGCCACAGTCCACTCGGCTCCGTCGCCCCGGACTTTTTTAATTACCATATAACCTCCGGTCCCATAATGTCCGGATAATCCTGGTTTCAATGGTTCCCTTTGGTTTTGAACGTCACTAACAGACTCCAGCCACGTGGACATTTTTCATAGGCCTATCTTTGATTGTTGTAGTGTGTCTCCTAAGAAAGCCTGACACAAACTAACTTTAAACATCAAAAAAATAATAATAGCATCATATTTACCTTATCCGTCCTGATTACCTCGCAGTAAATAATAGAAATATAAGATATGATCAAATCACAATGCGACGTTCTTGATAATTTGTAGACGTCACTTCGTACAATTAAATTTAACCATGTTTTTGTTGTTGTATGTACTTTAGCAAGTCGTGCAATATAGCAATGCATACAGCGCTAGAAGTTACACGGAGCTATTAGGCTATTATCAATACTATGAGGAATGTGAAAATTGAAAAATATTAATGAGGCTTTCCTCTAGTCTATTTTTTTTTAAATATTTAAATATTTGGTACCAACAGATATTGTGATACTTACTAGAATAGATTCCGTCAAATATGCAAAGAGTTTCAATTCACCTTAGGCCCGATCTGGATAATGAATGTAATACAGTTGACTTGTTTATCAAGTAATGTCGTTCCTTGATTCTGCAATCGGGTATTTCCATCCATCGATCACGGCGTATGATTCTTTATTACTAAACAAGCACCCGTTGCTATTGTATCGTATTGTGACGCATGAACCGTTTTTCAATAGGCATATTCATGGTTGTACACAACAGTTTGACGAAATCGTATTTAAACAATGAGGGAAAATACGTTGGTTAAATTTTGACAGGACTTTTGTGACACCATATTGTCACCTAGACGTTCTGATAACCTTGCAGTAAATTATAAAACGCAAATATGATCTTGGCGGAGCGACTGACCCCAACCAGGCGCGTCCCCAGGTGGTGGATAGGTGAACGACCTCTAGATATAGAGGTTAGCTACGAATAAAACTGGCATGCCAGTTAAATAAGTGGTCGCGGACCAAACGGCGATGTTCCTACCAGGATGGTAGGTGGGTGGATAGGACTCAAAAGCTCTGGAAGGCAACCTATCAAGGAGTGAATCTCCAAATTCAATCCTGGCCATCCTAGTCTGGGGGTTGGGCAGAAAGCTAACTACCTCCTCCCGGAAAAATTATCTAGTTACAGAAACTACGGATATCAATAAGCAAAAAGAAGATCGGGGGGAGCGGGGATCGCCGGTACCGGCATCATGACGGCGATGGGCCAAATCCTTCGGGAAACTCAGCGTCCGACGAGGTCCTTTGAAAGCCCCAAAACAACCCTCACCATCGGACATTGGAATGTGAGAACTATGTATAGAGGAGGAGCTGCAGCACAGATCGCAAGGGAGATGGAGGGATACCAACTGGACATCCTTGGAATTAGTGAATGCAGATGGACAGGAGCAGGCAGGATAAAGATGGCTTCTGGACAGACGCTGATTTACAGCGGAGATGAGAAAATTGCATGAGGGTGGTGTTGCCATCATGATCAGCCAGCTAGCCGAGAAGTCACTCATGGAATGGACCCCCATCAACAAGAGGATCATAACAGCAAAATTCTACTCAAAGTACAGGAGAGTGACTATCGTTCAGGTGTACGCCCCACATAATGAGAAAGAAAACGAGGAGAAGGAACAGTTCTACCAGGAACTGCAGGAAGCAGTCGATGGATGCAACAAGAACGAGTACGAGAGGACAATAGGTGTACATGGGCTTGGTACACAGAATGACAATGGAGAAAGACTGTGCGAGTTTTGTCAGCTGAATAAGCATGTAATAACAGGAACACTATTTCCCCACAGAGACATCTATAAGGCAACATGGGTATCAGCAGACGGTAGAACGAAAAACCAAATTGACCATCTTTTGATCAGCCGACAATGGAGGTCGTCTGTCCTGGACTCTCGAGTACAGAGAAGAGCTGACGCCAACAGCGACCACTATCTGGTGAGGACTCGCATCAAGCTACGTCTCAGCTCACACAACAAGAAGGCCAAGCCGAGATTAAATGTGGAACGTCTGAAAGATCAAGCGACGAGGAAAAAGTACTGTAACACAGTAAAGACCAAGCCGGAAGAGACCAGGAACGAGAGCGAAGATATAGAGGAGGTGTGGGCGCAGCAAAAGGATGCATACGTCAAGTCTGCGGAAGAAGTGCTCGGTTTCAGAAAGGGGAAAAGCAAGCCATGGATCAGTGACAACACCTGGAAATTGATAGATGACAAGAAAGGCATCAAGACAAAGATCGAAAGTACCCAGAAAGAATAAGAAACAGAATGAAGGAGGTTTACAAAGAAAAGGACAGGGAGGTGAAGAGGAGTGTGAGAGAGGACAAGAGGAGGTGGATATCGGAGAAAGCAGAAAGAGCACAGAATGCAGCGGAGAACGGAAGGCAGAAAGAACTGTACAGCATAGTGAAACAGCTGACAAGACAAAACACCAGACAAGCAGCAGCAGTGACGAACAAGAATGGAGAGCTGCTAAAGAATAAAGAGGCCAGGTTAGGGAGGTGGAAAGAACATTTCCAGGAAGTGCTCAACAGAGATGCACCAGAGGAACCACCACAAGAAGAAGAGGAAGAGACAGAGGAGCTTGACATCTCAGTGGAAGCACCAACTATCCAAGAAATAAAACTGCACTGAAGGCCCTCAGAGACGGAAAAAACCCTGGAGCAGACCAAATTTCAGCGGAAATGCTCAAAGCAGACATTGAGCAAACCAGCCTAGAATTAAAGCGGATTTCTGACCTCATTTGGGAGAAAGAGACGGTTCCTACACAATGGACAAAAGGACTCATATGCAACAGACAGGTGTGGATTCATCACTTATGAAGGAACAAGCCGGCTTTAGGACTGGAAGAGGAACTGTCAACCAGATATTCATCCTCAGGAATATTCTGGAGCAAGTTAACGAATGGAATGCTACACTGTACATCCACTTCTTCAACTTTGAAAAAACCTTCGATTCCATACATCGAGACAGCCTTTGGAACATCATGCGCCAGTATGGAATCCCCCAGAAACTGATCCAGATGGTCAAGACCCTTTATGAGGACTTCCAGTGCTCTGTCATCGATGAAAAAGAAACAACAGACTGGTTCCCAGTGATGACGGGAGTGAAACAGGACTGATGCATGTCAGGTTTCCTCTTCCTACTGGTAATTGACTGGGTCATGAGGAAACTGTAGAGGGTGAATGAACTGGAATCCGATGGAACTTCACAAACATGCTGGAGGACCTCGACTTCGCAGAGGATCTCGCCCTTCTATCCTCAGCAATGAATCACCTTCAGTACAAGACAACCAAACTGGAAGACAATGCAGCCAAAGTTGGACTTAAACTGAAAAGCAAGAAATGCAAAGTCATGAAAGCCAACAGCAAGACTGATGACAAATTGAAGGTCAGAGTGAACGAAGTGGAAGAGGTAGAGAGCTTTACCTTTCTTGGTGCAAGTGTTTCAAAGGACGGTGGAGGCACAGCAGATGTCAAGAAGAGAAAAGCCTTGGCCAGCGCACAGATGAAGCGACTATCAAACATCTGGCAAGCCAGCGACATCAGCAGAAAAACAAAAGCCTCCCTTTTCATGAGCCTTGTCTTGTCAGTCCTACTTTATGGATGCGAGACTTGAAAACTGACAAAAGGAGAGGAAAAGAAACTTTACATCTTCCAGACCAAATGTCTAAGGAGGATTTACAAGATCAGATGGCAACAGCACGTATCAAATAAGACAGTTCTAGAGATGGCAGGGGCAGAGAAGATCAGCGAGGATGTGAGGAGACGGAGATGGAAATGGATCGGACATGTGCTGAGGAAAGACCAAAACGACAACTGTGCTGTGGCCCTCGGATGGACACCTGAAGGAAGAAGGAAAAGAGGCCGCCCGAAAACCACGTGGCGACGAATGTTGGAGGTGGAGCGGAACTGCGCAGGCTGGAGTACAATGAACTCAGTACGCCACGCAGCTGCAAACCGAACCCAGTGGAGGATTGATGTCCGGGACTCGTGTGCCTTCTGGCACAGAGAGATTTAAGCAACAAAAAAAATATGATCAAATTTTTCCATCTAAATGCAACTCTCTTGATAATCTGTAGTTGTTATTTTGTATAATAATATTCAACCACGTTTGTTGTTGTAATATTCGGTACTTTGGCAAGTAGTGAGATATAGCAATGTATCCAACACTGGTAGCAACACGGAGCTTTTAGCCTACGTGGTTATTTTCAAAACTATGAGGAATGTAAAGATATAATTATTAACAAGGCTTTTCATCTTGCTGCTTAAAGTGGCCATGACACGAACATTTCAAGGTCCTATCTTTTGAGGATTCATCTAAGCATGTTCTCTACAACATATCGTCCTCGTGTTCGCGTAGTGGCAAATGTGCACTTTTGGCGAAATTGAGTTAAATATTGCTCTTACCTACTTCGAGGGTGAAGAATCGGTTAAGCTGGGTTAGAAGTTCTAAAACTGTCTAGTTTTTTAGTTATTTCTGACTGATTTTTGACGAATGTCCACCTAAGGCCCACTCTCGTTTTCACACACTGACGAATTCTTTAGTCATTATAACCACTCAGTAACACAATTTGTCTAAGGTCCATGGATTTTGCATAACGAAGACTATTACCCTTTGGAACAAGCCGAACATAAAAACCATGTCATACTGAATTGAGAACTAACTAACTGCCATTTGAAAACACCCAGGATTCTGAGAAGGTGATATCTTTATTGTACACCTCGTCTTTTAATTGATTATTGCAGCATTTCATACACGATAGCATAACTCGTGAAAACAGAATGGCCAGTGGGTCAACAATAATATACCTGAATAGTAGCCTAGTGTTATATGATTGCAGCACATTCAATGCTTGTATCTGTTGCTCGAGTAGCTATAGACAGTAGACTGGAGTAACGCTATTTATCTCTACTGAATCGGTGTAACAGTGTCGGTAAATTTTATTAGAGCTGTGTGTAAATGAGGAAACATGCGGTGTAAGTCACTGACGGACATTGATGAACATTGTGTAACTCGTATATAAATGATGAATAAATCAAATTTTAATTGTGACCGCGAAGACTGCAATACCTAGACCAAGTTTAATTAATTTAAGCCAAGATCCTTGTGATATCCCTAAATATCTAAGTCCATTATCTTGCACGGTACGGGAGTAAATTGTTTTTTAAAAGTCGTGGCATGGAGCTATTTTTGCCAATGTGTAATGTCATAGTGCCACTTGGGATTGTGGGAGTAGGGCATATAATTTAAGTATTTTGGTTTCCTGTCTCCTTTCAATGTGAACGTAAACAGTTTAATAAACAAATACCAGTAATATGACAAATTAAAACATGCAAACACCAGCGCAATTCCACTTAAGACTTCCTCCAGTCTTCAATTTTATATGTAAAGAAACGTTAAAAGTGTAACATCTCCCTAAAGAAGTACGGTTTCCTTAGCTGTTGGCGGCTTTGCTCATCACGAGCATTACGCTAGCCTAACTTATAGCTACCTTTATCTGGCTTAGTAATACCTAGTTACCTAGTTGAAGGTCACATACTTTTACATGAAACTTGGGAAGGTACAAGCGTAATTTATACTTAAGTAGTTACTTTGCTACAAAGGACGAGGAGGGGGGGGGGGGAGTGCGTTAAGACCAAATTACTAGAAAATCTGTATAGCAACCTTCAGATTTAACATAACCTTGGATGTTTTCTTCCACAGGCTAAGAAGTTCAGGATCACAGGGGAAGTTATACCAGACCTTTTGGAAAAAGAAACCAAGTCAGAATATGGACACACAAACCAAATGAACATCACCAAACTGATACACCCTCAGCCCTGGTTTCCATACATTGGGATTGTTAACCCATAAGGTTGCTCGATAAGAAAGGAGAAGGCACTTGCTGTTCCAGAACGGAAGTTGCAAGCCACTCGAAGAATCCATAGTTAATCCATGATATTGTGTCTCATTAAGATTGTAAGGAAAGGTTTATAACAAAGGGTCTTTTTCTTGACTTTTCAAGTGCGTTTAATACTGTTTTGCCAAGTCAATTAATGAAGGATCTTTTACAATTTATCAAAGAAACATGGCTTATTCATTGGCTGACACAATCTCTTCAAGGATGGTCCAGACAAGTTAGGTTGCATACAGGGTTATAGGAAATATCGGAAATAAAGGTTGGTGTGACTAATGGGAGGGGGGTCAAGTGTCTGCTATATTATGTATTATATAAACTTATGAAATTAGGTCAAATTCACACATTTCTGTTACCAAAATATGCCGATGATACTGCTGTATCATGCACAATTCCCAAGAGCTATGTTGAAACTGACTAATGAAAGTATCAGTGTCCTGTAAATGACATAGTTCCAACATGTGACCGCAAGGAATTTGTTTTTGAAAATAAAACCATAAAATATGAAGGTCTCATTCTATCAAGATCGCAACCCTGGCACATGTGATCTATACAGTGCCTGTCTGGTACCATTTTATATTGCAAAAAAGCAAAGAAAGAAGAATGAAGTTTCTTAAATACACATCAGCTATAGTTAATTTAGATACTTTTAGAAAAAGTAAATGCTGCTGCAAGAACTGAGTTTACAAGAATGGCTAATAAGATTTACAGTGATTGGAGTCACCCTTTGTTTACCGTACTAAAAAGTCTCTTGCATAAATCGAGCAGAAATCTAAGAAATCCCCACAAAATACCGAACGTAAGTTTATAGAAACTCATTTATTTACCGTACTGCTTTATACATTCCATCCGAGCACTTAGAATTTTTGTTGTAGTCTGTTTGTTATCCTCTTCGGCGCTAGAAAAGTTCGTTCGCCCGAAAATTTTCCTAATCTCATGACGTCATGTGACGTCATGTTAGGAACACAATTTGCTCTCGCTGTTCCCTCCGAACACACATACTTGCACTACGACAAGTGTACATATATACAAAAAAAAAAGCGAGTTCAAGTCAGCGCGAAATCAAAATCTAAGTTTACCGTGGAATGGCAGATTTAGAACCAAATGCGGCAACCGAAGTTCAAAGTGATAGTGGTTCTTTACCAGGCAGTGAAATTGGGCTAGAATTAAGAATCCCGTTCTCATAATCGAAGCAGAGAGTGAAGGCGATGATCTTGTCCATATTGAACCGAACGTTGAGGGTGGACCTGAGGTGTTACTGTTAGGCATAGAACCGTATCAGTTTGAGCCTGTTAAACGAGCCGAAATTAAAGCTCCACACCATATCGAAGAAGAAAACCGTTCGGAACTATTGCAAGGAACATACAACGTGGGTAAGAATTTTGTAACGAAGACAAATAATTAAAAAATTCAGTCCATTCTGTGCATTCTGTCCATATGTACAGTGTGTTGGCTATATAATGTACTACCCCGGTGCTGCTAATGAGAGTACATCATACATGTAAAGCATGCTGCGTAGTACTACTACTAGTGGGTTGGTTGAATACTGAAAGTTTGGCTTGGGGATGTAAACTGCATTATGCAGC
>JAIPMN010026222.1:0-21148 GCA_020650975.1 Apostichopus californicus
CTGTTGCATGAAAAGGTGGTAATAGTTTATGCATCAATATCTCTTATGTTCCTGATCTTTTTAACTCCTGTACTTTTTCCTGCGTCTCTTTTGTAGATTGCTAAGATTTTACCGTCTGAGGTCCAAGCACTCTCTATCAAGTCGTGGTTTTGGGTGGCCTTGAGTAGTTGCTGGTTATGGTGGGTGAGGTCTTCTTTGATGACAATGCCCGAGCCTTTCAGCTTACGTCTATTCTTGATAAAGGACTTACAATCTTTATAGCTCTGGAACTTGACGATGATTGCCCGGATTCTATTTTCAATGTGTGTCCCTACTCTGTGTGCTCTGTCAATAGAGCTGTGGGTAATGTCTACACCAAACTGGTTTTTAGCTAAGTTTATGAGTAGTTCGGTTGGATTTTCATTGGCATTCTCTTTTATATATATTATATATATATTTTGTGTGGGCTTTGATATCTTTGAAGGCAGTTTCAAGTTGATTTTCTAGTTCAAAGATCTTGGCTTCCTGTCGTTCTTGTTCCTCAGACAGTTTACTCAATTTACGGTTAATAGCTTTTTCAATGCAGTTCTGAAGTAGGTTTTTAAAATCTCCGTTTTCAGTCAATTCTTTCATAATTTCGCTGACCAGTTCATCAGTTCCTACAGGAGTGGATGTCATTTCCTGTAATTTCGTTCTGTTTCGTCGAGCCATATTGATGGGCGATATTTCCGCAAGACACAAAACTAATGATCAAGTTACTGTACTAGTTTAAGGTTCGCGGAAAGGGTTCTATATACAGATGTAGTATCATAGGCTGGGCCTAAGCAGAATGTCAAAAACGTCATGCTCAACTTATAAGAACCGATGTCAGAATTCAACTTACTGGAGAGATTTTCATATGAGAATATTATCCACAGGTAAAATTCATGATATATGTTTCCCTAACTGGCGAAAGATAAAGAGAACTACATGGTTTCCAGGTATTTTGCTTCCCTTTATTTGATGCTTTATTTGAAGTACGCTGCCATATGTTGAAGCCAGAATTCAACATCAGCGGGTTTTTGTGAACACACAAAATATGCTTCCCTTCTCACGTTAAAAATGGTTGATGGTGACAGTTGGTCAAAATTATCATAAGTTAATGGCCTATTTAGCATGTTCAGTAATTTTCATTTGGACAGGATCCATTTGGGGGTACCTTTACATTTGTCACCATAAGTTAATGCATTTAGAACTTTTTCAGGTGTAGGTGTATATAATGGACATATCAATTGTATGATGCACCCTCGGACCCACGGGATAGGTGCCTCAATATTTAAAATTAAGCTGGACAGTTGACACGTCCTTGGATAGTTAATTTGATACATTGATGCATGTCGTTGACCCACATCAAATTTACATTAATTAAAGTAAAAGACTGTGACCAAGAGTTTATGTCACAGAGAGGTTATCGCCCCCTCACAGGAAGTTGTAATGACTTAAATACTGTAGTTCTTTAGTATGTAAAAGACTAAGATTCCAGACTTCAGAGAGTGTACTTCAGATACACTCCAGCAATAAAGCTTATATTCTACAATTATATCTATGTCTGGAGTTTCTCTTTAGCTGTTGTTCATTATACTTATTTAACAACGGAGCCCGAACTGATGCCGGAGCACCCCAACGTAACACTATGATGAAAATACATGTAAGTTTCATTTTAGTTTTTAATTGTGACCAAATGAAAATTTAAGAATATTTAAGTGTTTTTACTGATAGAAACAAAATCTTTTGCATATTATTAATGGTGTATTTACGCATGTGCAGTTAACAAAGTCTTCATCCTACTCCAGCATTACTGATACAAATGTCAAGATGTCCGAAAAGCTTAAAGTTACTAAGGAAGTATCAATCTATAGCAAGGTCATACAGATGACATTGCTAACTATCAACCAATTACAGCTGCTTTCGTCTGTTTCAAAATGTTTTGAAAAATATATGTGTAATAGCGTAATGGTTTCCTCAACAAACATTGTATTTCATCTAATATTAAGTAAGGTCTTCACCAAGGTCTTTCTACAGAACTGACACTGACATTGATGTAATCAACAAACTCATCCATGTTACTATTAACAATCATTCTCTGACGCAGTGTTCTAAGACTGCTGCAAAGTCTTTGATACCATTGACCACAATATAATTTTTACAAAACTATAATATATATGGTTTCCCTGGAAATTTGTAAGGCTGGATCAGAAGCTATTCAAACAACAGAACACACATGATGAGTTTCAAAAAATTACAATACTGATCTGTTAGATATCAGTCTATCCTTGAGCCTCTGCTTTTCATAATTTATGTTAATGATCAAAAAATTCTTTCTGAGAATGTCCATGTTAGTTCTTTATCATTTCACTGGTAGTGATCCTCATTCTCTAGAGATCTTTGTCAGCAGAGGACTAAGTCCTTTTTGGAATAGCTCCAAAAAAGTTAACCCTTAGTAAGACTAATGACATGGTTTTTTATACACATGTTTACATGTTTTAAGTATTTCAATTGACAGTCAAAGCTTCAATCCAGTTAACAGTGTAAAGTTTTTGAGGTCTACATTGGTTCCGACTTGGCGTGGCCTTTGAGGCAGTAGTCAGTTGATGAGGGGCACAAAAAGTTGAAAGTTTATGTGATGTCTATGCATTTTAATGTTGAATGGGTAAAATAAGCATACATGCCTTACAATGCCTTTTCTTAAACAGGGAATCTGATTTCTGTAAAATAAGCATACATGCCTTACAATGCCTATTTTTAAACAGGGAATCTGATTTCCTGAGTCATCGAAGCACATTGAAGGTTAAATTTGTATTTGTAAATTATTGTTTTATTCCAGATGGAGAAGAAAGTAGTGACAGCCAGAAGGATGTCCATGACAATCCCCAGGCATGGGTACATGAAGCAATGCTGGAAGTTGGTAAAGGTGTGTTCATATTAATAATTAACTAAGATGCTATGATGACAAAGATTCAGTGCCTTTCATAATGCATTTTTGGTTCCTTGCTGAAAGCAACCTATGTATTCAGGTTGGCGTGTGTGTGTGCGTTTGTTTTTCTATCTGACCGAGGACTTGAACAAAAGCATTCCAGGTCCTCGGTTGTGCTTTCTAAAGAATCACCACATCCTCGGAAGAATTTTATTATATGGGGTATTGTTAAGGTTAGGGTACGTGAATTTGAACAATGGAAAATACAATGGGGTCCTCGGTCGGAATGTATTACAAACGTGTGTGTGTGTGTATGACGCTTGAGCTTGTATGCACGATAACTCAACAAAGGAATGACCGATCATTACCATACACAGTGGGTGGGTGACCCATAGTAAGTAGATGGACCCTATTGATTTTAGTGCTCATTTCATGAATATTAATGATGTCACAGGGTCAAATGTGAAAAACTCCAAATTGCAATAACTTGGTTACAATTAGTCGGAATTTCGTCAAACTTGCTATGATGATATTGGTAGATAGTCTTTACACACTGATGTGTGTTGCAAGTGATATCATGCATATTTATGAGGGGGCAGGCATAGCAATATTTCGGTATGAAAAGTTTGTATGCACGATAACTCAACAAGGGGATGACCGATCATTACCATACTTAGTGGGTGGCCCATAGTGAGTAGATTAACCCTATTGATTTTGGTGCTCATATCATGAATATTAATGAGGTAATGGGGTCAAATGTGAAAAACTCCAAATTGCAATAACTTGGCTACTATTAGTAGGAATTTCGTCAAACTTGCTATGATGATATTGGTAGATAGTCTTTACACACTGATGTGTGTTGCAAGTGATATCATGCATATTTATGAGGGGTCGGGCTTAGCAATATTTCGGTATGAAAGATTTGAAAGCATGATAACTCAACAAGGGGATGACCGATCATTACCATACTTAGTTGGTGGGTGGATCATAGTGAGTAGAAGAACCCTATTGATTTTGGTGCTCATATCATGAATATTAATGAGGTAATGGGGTCAAATGTGAAAAACTACAAATTGCAATAACTTGGCTACTATTAGTAGGAATTTCGTCAAACTTGGTATGATGATATTGGCAGATAGCCTATACACATGTTGTAAGTTGCAATTGATATGATACAAATTTATGAGAGGGCAGGGCTTAGCATTACTTTGGTAACAAAAGTCTGTGTGCAGGAATTGCTGTTGTTGTCATAGGGCTTTCTTAGAAATTTCCCTATGAATGGAACTATTGAACAGCAGCAAGGAACCATGAAATGTTTTCATTCTGGTTATTCCTGCTTAGCATAGCTCCAATATATGGCTAGAAATGTATGCATGTTTATGACCTTGTTATAATAATATTGTTCATGAAAGTTACCAAGACTCTTTTATGGCCGGCTGAAATGACGTGATAACATGAACATTTCCATCAAACGTTGTTTTCAGCAACTGCTGACTCTCTCTATCATCCAGATCTATGATTTTATTTTTTCCACTTTGTTATGTTGAAACTGTTCATCTTTGCAGATATGTTTCCCATAAATTTAGCCTTAACATCAAGGGTAGTCCGTAGAAATAAAGTGTTATTTCCAAAGAAGCCTTTTAACGTAGTGAGTAAGATAATGGTAAACATATTGTACAGGTGTGAAGTATAAGGTGACATGATCAATTAACTTAAATGTAGTTCATACTATATCAGTTCTAGAAATAAATATTGTTTTTTATGTTCCTCCTGGGTCTGGCAATGTTCTGTGTTAGTCATTAGGGGGTTTGGATATTGCCAGCAGTTGTTGAAAATATTGATTGCTAGTCATCATTACAGTCAATAGGCTATTTATGTCCAGTTTGTTTACCCAATTTTATATACTGGCACACATTAAATGTAAAGAGTAATGAAGTATTGATACCATTGCCTCATTACTCTCTACATTTAAAGTGTGCTTACAGTCAAGTGTTCTTTTTCTCTTTTCCTGTAAAGTTCGCAAATATTACAAGTGGAGTGGAAGGGACACATCCGCAGTCTAACAACACTTTAAAAAAATTACAAGAGAAAGGCAAAAATGAAATTGCCAGGTAAGATTATAGTACTGCAACTCAGGGAACTTTTCCAATTGTTACTTATCTGCTAACATCAGATTTACGGTAGCCTACATGCAACGTTCTTCGCATTGCAGCTGAACAGCGCAATGTACAGAACAAAGAGTCTGCTGTTCAAACTTATCTTGTGTTACACAAAGATCACAAAACATATATGATGGCTTAACAATTTTATAAACAGATCTTATTTATAAGAAATTTCACCAGAAATTAGGGAAGAAATTAATCTGTATTCAAACACAGTTTTTGTTGTGACTACTGTAGCAACTGCAGCGTGGGTTATGTCGCAATCTGCATTTGCCCAGATGACGTCACGTTTGCAACTTTTTAAAGTATATTTGAAATATCCATCCTCAATGATTAAAAATTGTTTCTCTGTCAAACGTAATATTAGCATTCTCATACTTTGAGAACACGTTTAGAAAAGTATTTATCGTTTTTTAAGCTAACTTTCAAGGGCTACCAGACAATTCTTTTGAATAGTATGTTTTGTATATACTAACACCAAATCTTTCACATCAAACTATGTCCTTTCATCAGAGTATTAACAAATGTGCAGTAATCTAACTACATTTACTATTTTTGTTGCATTTTCAGGTCGGAAAGAAGTACTGGCTTTCCTTGAAAGTCACCCAGACTTAAAGTACGATTGGAAAGAACTCCCTAACAAAGTAATGAATGAAGTTCAAAAAGCCCAACTGAGGGCCAGAGACAGGGAAGAGGAATTGCATTAAAAGTAAAGTGGAAAGGCCTACTTATATTTAATTATTTTAATAAGACCTCTTTATTAGTGTGCAGTAGCTGGTACCATCAAATTCATCATTACTTATACTTATATATACAGTAAAATATAAGTAATGATGGTACCAGCTACTGAACACAAATAAAGAGGTCTACACAGAAAACTGATACTTTGATGGTATCAGCTACTGCACAAGAAAGAAAGAGGTCAACACAGTAAAATAAAGGTAACAATGTTTTGATGGTACCAGTTACTGCACACAAATAAAGAGGTCTATACAGTAAAATATAAGTAACGATGTTTTGATGGAACCAGTTACTGTACACAGACAGAAAGTGTAACATATAGGTAACTGTGTTTTGATGGTACCAGCAGTGCACACAAATAAGGAGGTCTACACAGTCAAATACATGAATGATGTGTTGGTGGTATCAGCTACTGCACACAGAAAGAAAGAGGTCTATACAGTAAAATATAAGTAATGATGTTTTGATGGTACCAGCAAATGCATAAAGAATGAAAGTGGTCCACACAGAAAAATATAAGTAATGATGTTTTGATGGTACCAGTTACTGTTATGTACACAAATAAAGCGGTCTACACAGAAAAATATAAGTAATGATGTTTTAATGGTACCAGTTACTGCACACAGGAATAAAGAGGTCTATACAGTAAAATATAAGTAATTATGTTTTGATGGTATCAGGTACTGCACACAGAAAGAAAGAGGTCTATACAGTAAAATATAAGTAGTGATGTTTTGATGGTATACCAGTTACTGAACACAGACAGAAAGAGGTCTGTACAGTAAAATATAAGTAACAATGTTTTGATGGCACCAGCTACTGCACAAAAATGAGGAGGTCTATACAGTAAAATATAAGTAATGATGTTTTGATGGTACCAGTTATTGCACACAAATAAAGAGGTGTATACAGTAAAATATAAATTATGATGTTTTGATGGTATCAGCTACTGAACACAAATAAAGGGGTGTATACAGTAAAATATAAGTAATGATGTTTTTATGGTATCAGCTACTGCACACAGAAACAAAGAGGTCTATACAGTAAAATATAAATAATTATGTTTTGATGGTACCAGCTACTGCACACAAATTAAGGGGTGTATACAGTAAAATATAAGTAATGATGTTTTGATGGTACCAGTTACTGCACACAAATAAAGAGGTGTATACAGTAAAATATAATTAATGATGTTTTGATAGTATCAGCTACTGCACACAGAAACAAAGAGGTCTATACAGTAAAATATAGGTAATTATGTTTTGATGGTACCAGCTACTGCACACAAATAAAGGGGTGTATACAGTAAAATATAAGTAACAATGTTTTGATGGCACCAGCTACTGCACAAAAATGAGGAGGTCTATACAGTAAAATATAAGTAATGATGTTTTGATGGTACCAGTTACTGCACACAAGTATACAGTAAAATATAAATTATGATGTTTTGATGGTATCAGCTACTGAACACAAATTAAGAGGTATGCACCGTAAAATATAAGTAATGATGTTTTGATGGTACCAGCAACTCCACACAAATAAAGGGGTGTATACAGTAAAATATAAGTAATGATGTTTTGATGGTACCAGTTACTGCACACATATAAAGGGGTGTATACAGTCAAATATAAGTAATGATGTTTTGATAGTATCAGCTACTGCACACAGAAACAAAGAGGTCTATACAGTAAAATATAAGTAACAATGTTTTGATGGTACCAGCTACTGCACACAAACAAAGGGGTGTATACAGTAAAATATAAGTAACGATGTTTTGATGGTACCAGTTACTGCACACAAATAATGAGGTGTATACAGTATAATATAAGTAATGATGTTTTGATGGTATCAGCTACTGCACACAGACACAAATTAAGGGGTGTATACAGTAAAATATAAGTAATGATGTTTTGATGGTACCAGATACTGCACACAAATAAAGAGGGTGTATACAGGTAAATGATATTTTGATGGTACCAGTTATTGCACACAAATAAAGAGGTGTATAAGGTAAAATATAAATTATCATGTTTTGATGGTACCAGTTACTGAGCACAAGTAAAGAGGTGTATACACTAAAGTATAAGTAATGATGTTTTGATGGTACCAGCTACAATATGAGTAATATTATATGTGCATGCTGTATCAAATGTATAAATTGCATTTTGCAAAATGTGTCCGAAAAGTTCTTTTTTATGTAATTATTAAATGTTTCTTTTGTAAAGTAGTTTCTCAGATGAAGTCAAGTTCAAACACCCAAACACTCCTGTTGCATTGATTTTCCTCTATACCTTTACACCAAAAAAATACACAAAATGCAGCAACTAAATTGACTAACCTTATTATTAAGTCGAATGTTGGTGGAATCAATAGAGAAGACCAATTTGTTCCTGTCACATCTGTATTGTTTATTCATATGTAGTATCTCTGGTTTTCTTCATGACTCTGGTTTTGATTTCAACCAAGGTAGACAACTATCATTTTCATTGAATTGAAGAAAACATCACAAAATAAAGGAGCTTTGTTTATCCACACTTCCCAGTTTGTGAACAATTTAACTTGCACATCATGATTTGCACAATGGTACTTAATGATCCATTCTTTTTCCATTATGCTGTGTTAATAATTACATTTCATAATGAGCCACACTTTTTTCATGTAAAAAGCAATGTCTCTCACTTGGCACATAAATTGTTCGTACATCAAATTGTGTTAAATGTAGTAAAAGGCCTTGTATGAATAAAGAAATTGTATGAAAATACATCCTAAAGAAAATAGTTAAAGGCTCTGTGTACTGTGCAGTTTCCTTGAAGAACAGACAGTGATACCCTGGTAATTCCCAACTATCTTAAACTCATACCCCCTAGCATTTTCTGATAAATTCGGTAGGGCAACTTTATTTGTCTGAGGAGAGAGCTTTTGCATCAAACTGATTAAAAAATGTCCTTAATTAGTGATAAACATACTTTAAAAACTGGAAAGCAGGTTTTCAATTGGCTAGGGCGCTGCTTACCAGCTGAGTTTTCTTTTATTTTTGTCAGTCTATGGCTTATTGTACTCCAAGCCCTTTTCATGTTCACAGTGAATGTAGCTGATATAAGTAAGGTGAAATGAGGTACCCCTCCTATTATTTCTTGGTAGAAGACATCCGTAAGTGTAGCCTTTTGCAAATGTTCTTATTGATGCAAAGCATTTCATGTCACAGTGTGATTTGACACCACTGTCCTCAGGGACGCAATGAGCAGGGACATCTCATTGGGGGCATGTGGGGGGTGTCTCACTCCCCAATCTTGGTAAAACTGACAGTAGGTGGAAAATTTGAGTGCGACAGTCGGAACTTGCCGACTGTCGCACTATAATTTACCTAGGCCTATTCATATATTCTTGTGATTGTGAATGACCTAAAAATGTCGGTTAAGATTGACCTTTAATCAGTCATATTTACGTTTTCCTTGCCACTTGAGAAATTGCATCTCGCGATCTTTATACTCCACCGTACAAACCTTCGTAAGATTTTGAATACTCTAAAAAAAATGCCTAATAGAACATCTGTACAACGTACGCCAGCTTCAATTTGGTTTATCTATGTACTAATTTTGCTATTGGGTTGGATAATCCTGTTCGCTAGCAGGCTAGCTTCAAATAAGTTCAGGATATATATGGTCTGTGGAATACAATAAAACACTCAATGCTAATCTACGGAAGCTTTAAAGTGCCATCAACATAAGGAAAACTTTGCCCCATAAGTTGGACATTTTTCAGTAAATTGTTAAGATAACAACGATAAAATCTTATAAAAAATCAGGAAAATGTTGGATTGCTCAGCATTGCTGAGCAATCGAACAATTTTCTGCAAAATGTTTAATTGACAACTTATCATACCTCGTCAATTGGACATTTTGCTGCAAAATGTTCTATTTTTCACTTCATTTCAACTGAGTATTTGGACATTTTTCTGCAAAATGTTAAATTGACATCTTATCGTATCTCGTCAACTCAACATTTTCTGCAACATGCTTAATTTTTCACTTAATTCCAAATGCTCAGTTGGAATGATGTGAACAATTCAACAAATTTCATGTAAGTGATGAATAGCCCACCCCTTTCCCCAAGAAAATAAAATTAAGCGCGCTAGGAAAAAGCAATGCATTTGTTGGCAATTCACTATGTCGTCAAATAATTTGTTGCAAAAAAAAAGGGATTTTTTAAGAAAAAGTGGTCCAGGAAAGAACCTGGGCACGAAAACCAAACTACCGAACGACTGATCCGCTTCCAACCCCAGTCCCCTTGCACCGGTACTGTGACTGTTACATTAACATAGCGTTTGTCGTAAGTAGTCTATGCAGCCTTCAAGCAGATAACTTATACTCATTTGCTTACTTGGTTAACCAGAGTGATTAATAAGTTTGTGAAGTGATGGCCAGTGGTACAAATGTATCGAAAAAAAAGGTTGAAAAGTGCAGTCGCGAAAGATGGGGTGTCTGACTGACAACTGACCGTAACGTTGACAACAGGAATTTTGTTTTCTTTTACCTGTTTCAGGAATATTCAATCATTTTGAATTCAAATTCATCAATATGTACAAACTAATTCATAAATCAAATTAATTTCTATTAATGCAATAATTCAAATTAAATTTAAAAAAAATAATGAAACTAAATAGTGAAAAAAAAGTAATTTAATTACACTGAGAAAAAAGTACACAAAGAAATAAAGACCTGCAAGCAAATTACAACAACCATCAACTGTTTTAAATCAAAGCGCATCCCCTCCCTTATAATTAACATATCATACAAATGACCTGGGACGTGATATTTCAGGTCCGCATTTCCATTTGTTTCAATAACAAGGGAGCTATTTACTATATGGGTCAAATTTTCGAGGTGAGTGGTAGGAGACTGGCCCTCAGCCCCTAAAGTTATGTTCAGAAGAATACAGAGGTCTACTATGTGCACAAGATTTTTCATAGGGGTATAACCCGACAGTGTTTCAAATATTCCCTACGGAGTGGGTGGTAAGGGAAGGGTGAGATTTAAGCAACTCGACGGAAGCCGTAGCCCCTGTAATCAACCGCACACCGTGTATCCCAAGTAGTGGCCTCCAGTCTTATCTTCGATAGTTAAGAAATGCAATAATATAATTTAAAGGAAAATGCTTGGTTCAGCGGTTAGAGTGTCCGCCTCACAATCCTTAGGTTCCAGGATCAAAACTCCGCCAGGAGCCAGATTCTCTTGACCTATTCATAAATCGCTACAGTGCAGTGGTGATGTGCGGAGTCTTCCGTGGATTTGGTATTTCTGGTTTGTGATCTTGGGAAAAGGGATTTGTGTCTGTTCTTTTCTTGGTTTCGAAATAAATTTGTGCGTCATGACTGCACTGCAGTGAAGTCGAATGGTGTGCTTTTGGATACCCCTGAGAAAGTGGTCAGATGCTGAAGCTGTCGAGCTTTAAAAGGCGGTCCCGGGAGCATGGATGGCAGAGAATTAACACCCCTGCCTCGTTATCCTCTGAACAATTATCGAAAATATAAGGCTTGAAGTAAGCCGGTGTTCATCCATGATCTAACACGGATAGGGTCTCAAATAAGCTACTGTAAAGCTTCCTGATCCTTGGGTAACTAAACTAAACTAATAATAAGCCAGAGTGAATAATGTTATGCTCGAAAACTAATAGGGTATTAAAGTGGTCGCAAACCGGCCCTTACCCACAACTCCCCTGGTAGCTTTCCTTTACCTATTTTAGTATACGAGACGCTTGAACGATTTTGAACAGTTGATTGGGCTAGAGTAACCCATGTAAGAGGAAAAGGGGGAGGGAGTTGGGGTAAGTGCGACCGTGTGAGTAGTTTGAAGTTTTTCAGCCCTTTTATTGCGCTTTTATATGGGCCCCTCACAGTCCTGATGATATAAAAAAATAAAATAAACATCATAATTTATGTTATTGATTATTTTTATTTATCATCAAATTTTATTACATATCATATGTTTTGTTCCCAGAGAAATTACTCTACCACTCAATCCTCCCAACCGTAACCATAATTCTGTACTACGAATACATATTTGTTTTTCTCCTTAAGGGAAGTTTTGCTTATTTCAACGTTAAGGAGAAATACAAGAAACCTGTATATAAGTAGAAATACAAATTTTGACTGTTACATTAACATAGCTTTTGTAGTAAATAGTCTATGTAGCCTTCAAGCAAATAACTATACTCAGTTGCTTACTTGCTTAACCAGAGTGATTAATAAGTTTGTGAAGTGAGGGCCAGTGGTACAAATGTATCGAAAAAAAAGTTGATGGGTACTTTAAAAGGCGGTCCCTGGAGCAGGAATGGGAGAGAATTCACACCCCTGCCTCTTTACCGTCTGAAAAATTATCGAAAAAAGAAGGCTTGAAGTAAGCCGGTGTTCATCCATGATCTAACACGGATAGGTTCTCAACTAATCCACTTTAAAGCTTCCTGATCATTGGCCCTTGGGTTACTAAACTAAACTAATAATTAGCCAGAGTGAATATTGTTATGCTCGAAAACTAATAGGGTGTTAAAGTGGTCGCAACCCCCGCGCCTACCCACAATGCCCTTTGTAGCTTTCCTTTACCTAATTTCGTAAACGAGACGCTTGAACGTTTTAGAACAGATGGTTGGGCTAGAGTTACCCATGAAAGAGGGAAAGGGGGAAGGGAGGTGGGGTAAGTGCCAACGTGTAAGTAGTTCGAAGTTTTTCAGCCCTTTTATTGCGCTTTTATATGGGCTCCTCACAGTCCTGATGATATAATAAATAATATTAAACTTATCATAATTTATATTATTGATTATTTTCATTTATCATCAAATTTTATTACTTATCATATGTTTTGTCCCCGGAGTAGTTACTCTACCACTCAATCCTCCCCCACCGTAACCATTATTCTGTACTACGAATACATGTTTGTATTTCTCCTTAAGGGAAGTTTTGCTTATTTCAACGTTAAGGAGAAATACAAGAAACCTGTATATAATTAGAAATGCAAATTTTGACTGTTACATTAACATAGCTTTTGTAGTAAGTATGTAAGTATGTAGCCTTCAAGCAGATAACTATACTCAGTTGCTTCAGAGTGATTACTCAGTGTGTGAAGTGAGGGCCAGTGGTACAAATGTATCAAAAAAAAGTTGAAAGGGACTTTAAAAGGCGGTCCCGGGAGCAGGAATGGGAGAGAATTCACACTCCTGCCTCTTTACCCTCTGAACAATTATTGAAAATATAAGGCTTGAAGTAAGCCGGTGTTCATCCATGATCTAACACGGATAGGGTCTCAAATAAGCTACTGTAAAGCTTCCTGATCCTTGGGTAACTAAACTAATAATTAGCCAGAGTGAATACTGTTATGCTCGAAAAACTAATAGGGTATTAAAGTGGTCGCAACCCCCGCTCCTACCCACAACGCCCCTGGTAGCTTTCCTTTACCTTATTTCGTAAACGAGACGCTTGAACGTTTCTGAACAGATGGTTGGGCTAGAATAACCCATGAAAGAGGAAAAGGGGGAGGGAGGCGGGGTTAGTGCCACCGTGTGAGTAGTTCGAAGTTGTTCAGCCCTTTTATTGCGTTTTTATATTTGCTCCTCACAGTCCTGATGATATAATAAATAATATTAAACTTATCATAATTTATATTATTGATTATTTTCATTTATCATCAAATTTTATTACTTATCATATGTTTTGTCCCCGGAGAAATTACTCTACCACTCAATCCTCCCTACCGTAACCATCATTATGTACTACGAATACATGTTTGTTTTCTCCTTAAGGAAAGTTTTGCTTATTTCAACGTTAAGGAGAAATACAAGAAACCTGTATATAATTAGAAATACAAATTTTGACTGTTACATTAACATAGCTTTTGTAGTAAATAGTCTATGTAGCCTTCAAGCAGATAGCTTTACTCAGTTGCCTACTTGCTTAACCAGAGTGATTAAAAAGATTGTCAAGTGAGGGCCAGTGGTACAAATGTATCGAAAAAACTGATGGGGACTTTAAAAGGCGGTCCCGGGAGCAGGAATGGGAGAGAATTCACACCCCTGCCTCTTTACTGTCTGGAAAATTATCGAAAAAAGAAGGCTTGAAGTAAGCCGGTGTTCATCCATGATCTAACACGGATAGTTTCTCAACTAATCTACTTTAAAGCTTCCTGATCATTGGCCCTTGGGTTACTAAACTAAACTAATAATTAGCCAGAGTGAATATTGTTATGCTCGAAAACTAATAGGGTGTTAAAGTGGTCGCAAACCCCGCCCCTACCCATAACGCCTTTTGTAGCTTTCCTTTACCTAATTTCGTATACGAGACGCCTGAACGTTTTAGAACAGATGGTTGGGCTAGAGTTACCCATGAAAGAGGGAAAGGGGGAAGGGAGGTGGGGTAAGTGCCAACGTGTGAGTAGTTCGAAGTTTTTCAGCCCTTTTATTGCGCTTTTATATGGGCTCCTCACAGTCCTGATGATATAATAAATAATATTAAACTTATCATAGTTTATATAATTGATTATTTTCATTTATCATCAAATTTTATTACTTATCATATGTTTTGTCCCCGGAGAAATTACTCTACCACTCAATCCTCCCCCACCGTAACCATTATTCTGTACTACGAATACATGTTTGTATTTCTCCTGAAGGGAAGTTTTGCTTATTTCAACGTTAAGGAGAAATACAAGAAACCTGTATATAATTAGAAATGCAAATTTTGACTGTTACATTAACATAGCTTTTGTAGTAAGTATGTAAGTATGTAGCCTTCAAGCAGATAACTATACTCAGTTGCTTCAGAGTGATTACTAAGTGTGTGAAGTGAGGGCCAGTGGTACAAATGTATCAAAAAAAAGTTGAAAGGGACTTTAAAAGGCGGTCCCGGAAGCAGGAATGGGAGAGAATTCACACCCCTGCCTCTTTACCGTCTGAAAAATTGTATTACATATTATATGTTTTTTATCTCCGGAGAAATTACTCCACCACTCAATCCTCCCCACCGTCACCATAATTCTGTACTACGAATACATGTTTGTATTTCTCCTTAAGGGAAGTTTTGCTTATTTCAACGTTAAGGAGAAATACAAGAAACCTGTATATAAGTAGAAATGCAAATTTTTACTGTTACATTAACATAGCTTTTGTATAAGTAGTCTATGTAGCGTTCAAGCAGATAACTATACTCAGTTGCCTACTTGCTTAACCAGAGTGATTACTAAGTGTGTGAAGTGAGGGCCAGTGGTACAAATGTATCGAAAAAAAGTTGAAAGGGACTTTAAAAGGCGGTCCCGGGAGCAGGAATGGGAGAGAATTCACACCCCTGCCTCTTCAACCTCTGAACAATTATCGAAAATATAAGGCTTGAAGTAAGCCGGTGTTCATCCATGATCTAACACGGATAGGGTCTCAAATAAGCTACTGTAAAGCTTTCTGATCCTTGGGTAACTAAACTAAACTAATAATTAGCCAGAGTGAATACTGTTATGTTCGAAAACTAATAGGGTATTAAAGTGGTCGCAACCCCCGCTCCTACCCAAATAGCCTCTGGTAGCTTTCCTTTACCTTATTTCGTATAAACGAGACGCTTGAACGTTTCTGAACAGATGGTTGGGCTAGAGTTACCCATGAAAGAGGGAAAGGGGGAGGGAGGCGGGGTTAGTGCCACCGTGTGAGTAGTTCGAAGTTTTTCAGCCCTTTTATTGCGTTTTTATATTTGCCCCTCACAGTCCTGATGATATAATAAATAATATTAAACTTATCATAGTTTATATTATTGATTATTTTCATTTATCATCTAATTTTTATTACATATCATATGTTTTGTCCCCGGAGAAATTACTCTACCACTCAATCCTCCCTACCGTAACCATCATTCTGTACTACGAATACATGTTTGTTTTTCTCCTTCAGGGAAGTTTTGCTTATTTCAACGTTAATGAGAAATACAAGAAACCTGTATATAATTAGAAATACAAATTTTGACTGAAACATTAACATAGCTTTTGTAGTAAATAGTCTGTAGCCTTCAAACAGATAGCTTTACTCAGTTGCTTACTTGCTTAACCAGAGGGATATAAAGATTGTGAAGTGAGGGCCAGTGGTACAAATGTATCGAAAAAACTGATGGGGACTTTAAAAGGCGGTCCCGGGAGCAGGAATGGGAGAGAATTCACACCCCTGCCTCTTTACCGTCTGAAAAATTATCGAAAAAAGAAGGCTTGAAGTAAGCCGGTGTTCATCCATGATCTAACACGGATAGGTTCTCAACTAATCTACTTTAAAGCTTCCTGACCATTTGCCCTTGGGTTACTAAACTAAACTAATAATTAGCCAGAGTGAATATTGTTATGCTCGAAAACTAATAGGGTGTTAAAGTGGTCGCAACCCCCGCGCCTACCCACAATGCCCTTTGTAGCTTTCCTTTACCTAATTTCGTAAACGAGACGCTTGAACGTTTTAGAACAGATGGTTGGGCTAGAGTTACCCATGAAAGAGGGAAAGGGGGAGGGAGGCGGGGTAAGTGCCACCGTGTGAGTATTTCGAAGTTGTTCAGCCCTTTTATTGCGCTTTTATATGTACCCCTCACAGTCCTGATGATATAATAAATAATATTAAACTTATCATAGTTTATATAATTGATTAGTTTCATTTATCATCAAATTTTATTACATATCATATGTTTTGTCCCCGGAGAAATTACTCCACCACTCAATCCTCCAAACCGTAACCATTATTCTGTACTACGAATACATGTTTGTTTTTCTCCTTAAGGGACGTTTTGCTTATTTCAACGTTAAGGAGAAATACAAGAAACCTGTATATAAGTAGAAATGCAAATTTTGACTGTTACATTAACATAGCTTCTGAGTAAATAGTCTATGTAGCCTTCAAGCAGATAACTATACTCAGTTACTTACTTGCTTAACCATAGTGATTACTAAGTTTGTGAAGTGAGGGCCAGTGGTACCAATGTATGGAAAAAAAGTTGATGGGGACTTTCAAAGGCGGTCCCGGCAGCAGGAATGGGAGAGCATTCACACCCCTGCCTCTTTACCCTCTGAACAATTATCGAAAATATAAGGCTTCAAGTAAGCCGGTGTTCATCGATGATCTAACACGGATAGGGTCTCAAATAAGCTACTGTAAAGCTTCCTGATCCTTGGGTAACTAAACTAAACTAATAATTAGCCAAAGTGAATACTGTTATGCTCGAAAACTAATAGGGTATTAAAATGGTCGCAACCCCCGCCCCTACCCACAGCGCCCCTGATAGCTTTCCTTTACCTAATTTCGTATACGAGACGCTTGAACGTTTCTGAACAGATGGTTGGGCTAGAGTTACCCATGAAAGAGGGAAAGGGGGAGGGAGGCGGGGTAAGTGCCACCGTGTGAGTAGTTCGAAGTTGTTCAGCCCTTTTATTGCGCTTTTATATATACCCCTCACAGTCCTGATGATATAATAAATAATATTAAACTTATCATAGTTTATATTATTGATTATTTTCATTTATCATCAAATTTTATTACATATCATATGTTTTGTTCCCGGAGAAATAACTCTACCACTCAATCCTCCCAACCGTTACCATAATTCTGTACTACGAATACATGTTTGTATTTCTCCTTAAGGGAAAATTTGCTAATTTCAACGTTAAGGAGAAATACAAGAAACATGTATATAGTTAAAAAAGGAAATTTTGACTGTTACATTAACATAGCTTTTGAAGTAAGTAGTCTATGTAGCCTTCAAGCAGATAACTATACGCAGTTGCTTACTTGCTTAACCAGAGTGATTAATAAGTTTGTGAAGTGAGGGCCAATGGTACAAATGTATCGAAAAAAAGTTGAAAGGGACTTTAAAAGGCGGTCCCGGGAGCAGGAATGGGAGAGAATTCACACCCCTGCCTCTTTACTCTCTGAACAATTATCGAGAATAGAAGGCTTGAAGTAAGCCGGTGTTCATCCATGATCTAACACGGATAGGGTCTCAACTAAGCTACTTTAAAGCTTCCTGATCCTTGGGTAACTAAACTAAACTAATAATTAGCCAGAGTGAATAGTGTTATGCTCGAAAACTAAGAGGGTGTTAAAGTGGTTCCAACCCCCGCCCCTACCCACAACGACCCTGGTAGCTTTCCTTTACCTAATTTCGTATACGAGACGCTTGAACGTTTCTGAACAGATGGTTGGGCTAGAGTTACCCATGAAAGAGGGAAAGGGGGAGGGAGGTGGGGTAAGTGCGACCGTGTGAGTAGTTCGAAGTTTTCAGCCCTTTTATTGCGCTTTTATATGGGCTCCACACAGTCCTGATGATATAAAAAAATAAAATAAACATCATAATTTATGTTATTGATTATTTTTATTTATCATCAAATTTTCTTACATATCATATGTTTTGTTCCCAGAGAAATTACTCCACCACTCAATCCTCCCAACCGTAACCATAATTCTGTACTACGAATACATATTTGTTTTTCTCCTTAAGGGAAGTTTTGCTTATTTCAACGTTAAGGAGAAATACAAGAAACCTGTATATAAGTAGAAATACAAATTTTGACTGTTACATTAACATAGCTTTTGTAGTAAATAGTCTATGTAGCCTTCAAGCAAATAACTATACTCAGTTGCTTACTTGCTTAACCAGAGTGATTAATAAGTTTGTGAAGTGAGGGCCAATGGTACAAATGTATCGAAAAAAAGTTGAAGGGGACTTTAAAAGGCGGTCCCGGGAGCAGGAATGGGAGAGCATTCACACCCCTGCCTCTTTACCCTCTGAAAATATAGGGCTTGAAGTAAGCCGGTGTTCATCTATGATCTAACACGGATAGGGTCTCAAATAAGCTACTGTAAAGCTTCCTGATCCTTTGGTAACTAAACTAAACTAATAATTAGCCAGAGTGAAAACTGTTATGCTCGAAAACTAATAGGGTATTAAAGTGGTCGCAACCCCCGCCCCTACCCACAACGCCCCTGGTAGCTTTCCTTTACCTTATCTCGTATACGAGACGCTTGAACGTTTCTGAACAGATGATTGGGCTAGAGTTACCCATGAAAGAGGGAAAGGGGGAGGGAGGCGGGGTTAGTGCGACCGTGTGAGTAGTTCGAAGTTTTTCAGCCGTTTTATTGCGCTTTTATATGGGCCCCTCACAGTCCTGATGATATAATAAATAATATTAAACTTATCATAGTTTATGTTATTGATTATTTTCATTTATCATCAAATTTTATTACTTATCATATGTTTTGTCCCCGGAGAAATTACTCTACCACTCAATCCTCCCAACCGTAACCATGATTCTGTACTACGAATACATGTTTGTTTTTCTCCTTAAGGGAAGTTTTGCTTATTTCAACGTTAAGGAGAAATACAAGAAACCTGTATATAAGTAGAAATGCAAATTTGGACTGTTACATTAACATAGCTTTTGTAGTAAATAGTCTATGTAGCCTTCAAGCAGATAGCTTTACACAGTTGCCTACTTGCTTAGCCAGAGTAATTAATAAGATTGTAAAGTGAGGGCCAGTGGTACAAATGTATCGAAAAAAACTGATGGGGACTCTAAAAGGCGGTCCCGGGAGCAGGAATGGGAGAGAATTCACACCCCTGCCTCTTTACACTCTGAACAATTATCGAAAAAAGAAGGCTTGAAGTAAGCCGGTGTTCATCCATGATCTAACACGGATAGGGTCTCAACTAAGCTACTTTAAAGCTTCCTGATCCTTGGCCCTTGGGTTACTAAACTAAACTAATAATTAGCCAGAGTGAATATTGTTATGCTCGAAAACTAATAGGGTGTTAAAGTGGTCGCAAACACCGCCCCTACCCACATCGCCCCTGGTGGCTTTCCTTTACCTAATTTCGTATACGAGACGCTTGAACGTTTCTGAACAGATGATTGGGCTAGAGTTACCCATGAAAGAGGGAAAGGGGGAGGGAGGTGGGTTAAGTGCGACCGTGTGAGTAGTTCGAAGTTTTCAGCCCTTTTATTGCGCTTTTATATGGGCTCCTCACAGTCTGATGATATAATAAATAATATTAAACTTATCATAGTTTATATTATTGATTATTTTTATTGATGATCACATCTTATTATATATCATATGTTTTGTCCCCGGAGAAATTACTCTACCACTCAATCCTCCCCACCGTTACCATAATTCTGTACTACGAATACATGTTTGTATTTCTCCTTAATTTAAAATTTGCTCATTTCAACGTTAAGGAGAAATACAAGAAACATGTATATAGTTAAAAAAGGAAATTTTGACTGTTACATTAACATAGCTTTTGAAGTAAGTAGTCTATGTAGCCTTCAAGCAGATAACTATACTCAGTTGCTTACTTGCTTAACCAGAGTGATTAATAAGTTTGTGAAGTGAGGGCCAATGGTACAAATGTATCGAAAAAAAGTTGAAAGGGACTTTAAAAGGCGGTCCCGGGAGCAGGAATGGGAGAGAATTCACACCCCTGCCTCTTTACCCTCTGAACAATTATCGAGAATAGAAGGCTTGAAGTAAGCCGGTGTTCATCCATGATCTTACACGGATAGGGTCTCAAATAAGCTATTGTAAAGCTTCCTGATCCTTGGGTAACTAAACTAAACTAATAATTAGCCAGAGTGAATAGTGTTATGCTCGAAAACTAAGAGGGTGTTAAAGTGGTCGCAACCCCCGCCCCTACCCACAACGCCCCTGGTAGCTTTCCTTTACCTTATCTCGTAAACGAGACGCTTTAACGTTTCTGAACAGATGGTTGGGCTAGAGTTACCCATGAAAGGGGAGGGGGGAATGGGGAGGTAGGGAGGTGTGGTAAGTGCGACCGTGTGAGTAGTTCGAAGTTTTTCGGCCCTTTCTTGCGCTTTTATATGGACCCCTTACAGAGTAACTACTCTCCCACTCAATCCTCCCCACCGTAACCATAATTCTGTACTGCGAATAAATGTTTGTATTTCTCCTTAAGGGAAGTTTTGCTTCTTTCATGATTTAGGAGAAATACAAGAAACCGTTAAGGAGAAATACAAGAAACTGTTAAGGAGAAATACAAACTTTTCCCCCTAATCCTCATTAGTAGGAAAAAAACGTTAAGGGGAAATTTTTAAAGGTCCAAAAAAGGTATATCCTAAGATCTTATTAATTTAATCCCAAAAGACATGTAGCACCTTTGAGCACATCATGATAAGTATTTCATGAAAATTTAGATATTAAAAGATAATTTATTTCCATGTTATTTGTGTTTTGCCTCAATTTCCCCTTATGGTACACTTTTTTTCCATTTCCCCCTATGGGTCAAACCAGTGGTATATAT
>JAIPMN010026229.1:0-41229 GCA_020650975.1 Apostichopus californicus
GGTTTCCAGATACATGTTGCAACTATTTAAATCACTTCATTATAATAAGGATCATTCAGAATTCTTTTCACATTTGTGACATACACTGCAGGAAAAATTCCCCACACATTGATTTTAATTAATTGCTGTTAAACTTCTGAATGTCAACGGAATGGTGGAGTTGATTTGTAAATGTGTTGACTTCAAATTTTCAGACTACAGCTACAAAGGCTGATGCTGAGAGGAAGCTTCAGTTGGTGCCCTCCACAGACTCTACACCTGTTTTAATATCTTGTGGTAAGTACATACCTACTTGCTTTATGTTACATTATTCTTTATGCTGAAAGTCCTCTTTTCCAGATTTAGCATATGTATGTGTGTATGTATCAATGTCGACCTTGGTTACTACAGCAGATCTTATATTTGGCATGTGGCTTCCCCATTATAAGTACAGGCACCTTATTGTTTGTTCTGGAGGTCAAAAGTAATGTGTGGTCAGCAGAGGTCAAAATTTGAAAACCTAAAAAAATCTCCAGAACCAGAAGGTCAGGGGAGGTCATGTTTGGATGGTAGATTTTTCTAATAATGAGTAAACCATTTACACAATTACGAAGCAATCATAGGCGTAGGAGCCTAATTTGATTGGGGGGGGGGGGGCTGTAACGACTTGCCTAAAAAATATAACCAAAATTTTTCGTTCAACATCTTAGTGTGCTATCATATAGGCATTCATCGGTTATTACATCACATGCTGATAACCGATGAATGCCTATATGACATACACATTAAGATGTTTCTGTGTTATTACCCTTCCATATTGGTTATAATTATTGGGGGCCGTTACAATAATAATAATATCAGTTTAACCATTGAAAAACACATTGCAAATTATTCTTCTTTCAGTAGGTGCCCGAAAAATTCTCAGCATATTACCCGAATTTTCACCCCCCAAAAAATTAAAAACACATTGCAAATTTTTCTTCTTTCAGTAGGTGCCTGAAAAATTCTCAGCATATCGCCCGAATTTTCACCCAAAATTTTGAAAAACATATTTTTCTTCTTTCAGTAGGTGCCCGAAAAATTCTCAGCATATTGCCCGAATTTTCACAAAAAAAATTTGGTTGGGGCTGCAGCCCCCCAGCCCACGCCCCCTCAGCCCCCCGCCTCCTACGCCTATGGAAGCAATTCCAAGGTTTTTTAATGCTCTTGAAGCAGGTGGCAATGATTAAGTTACAAGAAGAATATTTGGAATAACAGTTCAAGACAGCTTTAACACTCAAATTCTCACTATTATCATGGAGGGAATGGCACTCAGGTGAACCATAATGGTCATATGCTTCTTGATATTTCAGTAAAAAAAATAAAAAATAAATGGACTGAGCATGTTGTTTCACACTACTGTAGGTCAGGTACTTAAAATGAGGAATTTCAGTGGTTCACTCCTAGCAAGGTCTCTCTTCACAGATAAGAAAGTTTTGTCTGATTTGACTGGGGCTCTATTGACTTGGACACTATAGTGGCTCCAAAATGCTGGTTTTGCTAAAGTGGCCGAATGTGCGCTATGCTGCGGAAAGAAGAAAGGGACACTATACTGGCCAAAATGCTACATTGGCCTGGTTTTCTGAAATGTCACTGCTGCCAAATCAGTGCAGCGTATCTCTAGGGCCTTTTGTAACATACTTTGGCAAGAGGTCTAGGGAGCCATGATTATCTGATTTCTTCAGAGCAAGTAACCACATGCGGGGTCTTCACTCTGGTTCATGCAGGTGAAAGGTCAATTGAGGTCCCCAGAGGTCAAAGGTTTTTTTTTTTTTTTTACAAATGATAGCTTAATATTGTGAAGTTGAATATATTCCAAATGTAGCTGAGTTGCTATTGTTTTGCATTTTGGTTCAAACTTGGTGTGTTAATTGCCAGTATAAAATGTGAATGCAGGACGAATGTTACCGAGGGCTGGACTGATTTCCTGCAAGAAATTAATTTAAGGTTAGCATGGGTCAAACCTTGTATAATAATACCCATGAAAGGACAAGTCAGAGTGAGGTTTTCTGTGTAGGGAAAGATATTTACCTGGGCCACTGGCTAGCCTAAACAGGCTCTTTGAACAGTTTTATGTTTAATGCTACTTTCATACATCATGTGACAATGATTCATTTGACTGTAAGGGCCACAGAAGTCCACTATTTTATTCTCCAAGTATGAACTTCTTGCTTGATGCTTAAAGGGACAGTACAGTAAACCTGAAAATGCTGCATGTGCTAGAGTGGCCATAATGTTTCAAAATGTAAAAACACAGTTTCACAGTTTTTAAATACATGACTTGTATTTCACTCATTAATTTGCAAAATATTATTATTATTATATGCAAATCTGGTTACAAAGGCCTCACCATTTTCAAATACCAGAAGAACATATATCTAAGGCTTAGAGTTTTACCGGTGTTGTGAAACTGACCTAATTACTTCTGATGCCAAATCTCCATTTTTTTTATCCTAGGAGACATACTTCTTGCAGAACGATACATGCTGGCTATTGATGGGCAGGTGGTGAGCTACTGTGCTAGTTTCATCGGTGGACTTGCAATGTTGTTTGCATCATTTTACATTTTTGGAATACAGTATAGTGCAGGAACGGCTGCAACCATGGACTTCATACAGAGGTATTCTTTTCCCTTTTGTAGTATATGTCCATGTTCAGATTATTATAAGACTGTCTCATGATGGGTAGCTTAGACATTATCAAATGTGGTATGTGGATGAATGACAATGAGTACTTGTGGTCAGTAGGATTTTAATCTGCTACAGTATGTGGATGTACCGCTTTAAGTTCTATAGGCCTATGTTCTTGGTAGATGTCAAAAGATATCAAAATGTGACAAACTTAAAGCACAGTATCTCAAAATCAAACAAGTTTGACAAACTTTTTTGGTGAGCCTCAACAGGCATCACCCTGGAAAGCTGCATGAATGAAAATTTTAAAACGACCAATTATAAAAGGCAGTGAACCATGTTTACATGACTACAAATCAAGCTAAAAATGCAAGTGCCTATAAAATCTACCCACTAAAAGTCTAAAACCTGATTCCCACTTTTCTTGAATTAATACCAAAAGAGCATTAATTTGGCTCAAACAGTGGCAAAAAAGCCTGCATGTGCTACACTTTTCGTATGAGAGAGAAAGCTAAGGGTAGCAAATTTCTTGTTTTTGCATTTTGGCCCACTTTTTTTCTACACTTGCACCTATTTTCTGCACTTTTGATTTCTTGCTAAAAGCCAAAGGAATCTATGTGATGGTGTGTTCATGTGTATGTGACTCCTCCTTGTAAACATGATAACTCAAAAAGTAAACATTGCTTGAAATTCTAATGTGGCACTATATGTGCATTGCTCTTAATGAGTACAAGAACCCTATTCTTTTTGGTTTCAATTATAATCGTAACCTTTGCATTCATGATGGCGTATGTGTGTGTGTGTGTGCGCATGTGTAAGTGCATTTGTGACGCCCAGCTTGTAAACACGATATCTCAAAAAGAAAGCATATCTCATATTTGGTGTGTAGGTGGACCACATTAAGTACAAGAAGCCTATTACTTTTGGTGGAGGTCAAAGGTCATTTGGGGTTTCAAGGGGTCAAATTGTGGAAACCTTGCAAACATATCTCAAGAAGCGTAGCTTTGATTGATCTCATATTTGGTATGCAGGTGTACCACATTGAGTAGCCTAAGAACCATGTTGTCTCTGGTAGAGATCAACAGTAAGTTGAGGTCAACAGGGGTCAAACTTTGAAAATGTGTACACACAATATATTTCTGCTGATGTATCATGCTGAGTACAAGAACACTATAGTGTCCATTTCCGTCATCAGCTGCCATTTCCAATATTGTTTCTCACATCTCAATGCCTTTTGGTGTACTATTTAGATTGAAGTTCATACAGGCTATACCTACAGTATGTCACATTCATATAAGATTATGTATGTAACATCATCAAAACCACAATGCAGCTTTGCATTCTGGTTCATGGAGGTCAAAGGTCACTCGAGGTCAACAGGAGTCTGAAAATCTTGTAAACAGGATATCTAAAAAAGAGAAAGTTGGTTTAATTTTGTTTCTAGGTTGCTCTTGGTACTAAGTAGATGATCCTATTCTTTTTCATGGAGGTCAAAGGTCATTTGAGATCTAAAGAGATCAAAGTCTGCAAAAGTTGTAAACACTGTATATTCAGAATTAAAAGTTGGTTAAACTTCCCACATGGTATGTAGGTTGCACTTGAAGAATAAATGATCCCTCTTGTTTTTCGTTAAGGTTAAATGTCATTTGAGGTCAGTCTTGAAAACCTTGTAAATATATCTTTAGAAGTACACCTTGGTTAAACAAAAGTGTAATGTAGATTGTCATTGGTGAGAAAATGATCCCTACCTTACATCATTGAGGTCAATCAACATTTGAGGTCAGCAGAGGTCAAAGTCTAAAAACCTCTTAGTCAGGACAGCTCAAGAAATGGAAGTGTGTCGAATATGTCAACTAGATAGTATTTAGATTGCCCTAGGTGAGAAGATGATCCATGTTGTTGTTCTGGAGACAAAGATCAAATGGTGAAAATCGCAAAATCTGGTTTCCAAAGTAAATGCTGCTTCACATTCTGGCAAGGGAATCATTTAACCAATTGGCATTCTGGTTGGTAACCTTCAAAATGAGGTCAACTATTGGTTGATTGCATAGAGCTATGCAGCAAATTTCGTAGGTCTCCTGGAGTTTCTTAGACAAAACTTTTTGACCTTATGAAACATTGTGTTAGGTGTGTAAGCTTTTGTTTCATCTCTTCACCAGTGCACTGCTCTCTTTGCTTCTAGAAGTGAGTCGGGAGTTTATACAGGGAATTAGAAGTTGGAACCATTCAAAGCCAATAGAAGTTTGCACAGCTTGAATCAGTTTCTTAGTTTTTAAGTACTTTATTACTGTTACCTTTTACTGTTACTTTCAGATGTCTGTTCACCATGAACCCAGACAGAGGCCACAAGGCGCAAGCAGCGAAGAGTAGAAGGCATCCTATTAATCCAAAAGTCCTCCATCTCATCAATGCAGTGCAGGATTATAACACACCACAGCTTCTAAGCAATGAACTTTAATTTCCAATTACTTTAAAAATTTGTGGTTTCGTGTTTGAACTTCATTCATTTGGATGTCAAAATGTTTTACTGTTCTATTGCCCCCTTTTTGCTTCAATCTGCTGCTAAAAGTTTGATCCTTTTTTCACTATTGATGCTTTGGTAAATGTACTGTAGAGAATGGTGTATTTGTACAGTGACATGTCAGAATGCCTCAGTGTATTGTTCAAATAAACTCAATTGTTCAAATAAACTCAATTGTTCAAATAAACACAAAAATTATGGTAATGTACTCATTTGAACCATCAGTTTACAGTAAAAACAGTTATGGTACATTTTACAGTAAAAAGACTGGCAGCAATTCTGCCAACAAATGCCTGTTACATTTACGGGTTCATTTAAAATATCGTAAACATTTTTACAGTACACTGTAAATAATAAACAGTAAACTGTCAATAATTTTATGGTAAAATGTAACTTTTACGGTTAAAAACTGTAAAAATTTTTACAGTGATTGAAATAATTACCGTAAATTTAACAGGCATTTGTTGGCAGAATTGCTGCCAGTCTTTTTACCGTAAAATTTACGGTATTTTTTTTACAGTGTACCAATGCTCATTCATGTAGGCCAACAACTGAAATACACAACAGTGGCTGAGATACACGAGAAATAGATACAGTGAGACTGTCAAGTGGTTTGAAATGTCGCATAAGGTAAGGATACTTTCTACATAAGAGACTAAACCAATATATTAAAATCGGGTGCTGCACTCGACAGTTTTTCTTGCAATATAGATAGCCTACTACATGACGCCTTTCGTCGCCTATTAGGGGCGATCTTTTTTTTTTTGGAACTGCGATCATGTTCTCTGCATGTATCGCCAATGATAGGGATTTTTCGTAAGGAAGAGAGGTGTTTTTCTAACCAACGCTAAGCTTATGTTCATTGTGTTTTTTATGAGATCCTGTATAATGTATTCAATGAACAAAATTATTAGACTAGAGAGCAGTGAGAATTAAACAGCTAATTTTTCACAGGTCACAAATCCGAATCGCTTCACTTGCATTAACCATCTGCCTCTGACGCGTTCTTTCGTGTGGGTTAGTCTCATGCTATACCTTAAACAACGTTCTAAAGCCCAGTTGCCACCATATTAACAACCCCAACCAACACATATTCCTCCATTGAAAGGAGACAAAATTTTCTTTCTGCAAAAGTTTTCGGTTATTGGTTGTCTAAAGAAATTACCTGTTTAAAATAAATAAACCGTGGACAATTTTGTATTACTTTATCAGTGTTCGACACAGTTATGAAAACCTGGAAAAGCACTTGAAATGTTAAAAATCGATTTCAATAACTGAAAGGTCATGAAAGAAACGTAAACATGCGTGCCGAAACCATGGAAAATTAATTATTTCTGTAGTTGTTTCTACCTGGGTTCTTTTGCTCATAAAAAGTACACAAGCTTTATGGAAAAGATAAAACTTATCAAATTGTTCTTGCAAAATTCAAGGAATATAATTTCAGATACTAGTGTAGGAACCCTGCTAGACAAAGATTAACACTGTTTAAAACTTGTACTTCAGTTCAACAAGACACTACCGAGCTCATCATACCAATCAGTTGGTTATCTCTAACTACATACATCTCTGCACAACATTAACATATATATGGTATTCCTCCTACAGTACCTACAGACCCTACCGCAATTTGTCCGATAACTGCCTCCTTTCTGTGGGTCGCACAAACTTCACTTCGTGTATTTGCATTTCAACGACTAGCACTCTCTGCATGGGTAAAAGGTTTACCCATCCCTTTATGGGTTCTGAAAGCGTATGCATTCTTTATAGTTGGAAAATCTGAGTGATTGGTAATATGAAGTGAAAATAATGTAAGTCAACGTTAAATATTTGTTTACAAGTCGTATTTGCTTCCATTCCATTGGTTGCAATTGAACCGGGTGACGAAGAACTCCGGATGACCGACCGACAGTACAACAAAAAGTAAACTTTTTCTTAATCTAGAATACCATCATACCTGTGAGGAAATTCATCTAAGTTATTTCTTTACGTCACATTATGATCGGGATAACTACAATCAATCTACCACTATTTGCTTTTGGTGGAAATTGTCAGAAGAGCGGTAAATTCGCCGGAGCATGGGGCTCTGTAGCGGTAAGGATCTCTTTCTCTAGTAAACATAATGTCAACTATACAAATGCCATGTTCACAACTAATCAATAACTACTATCATAAAACCTGCATAAACAACGTTTCATTTGATAATACTAAAGTAGTAAAATTAGTTGAACATTCTCTCTCCGAAACGCTGAAATATCAGTTTGTACAAGCAGGAATTTAAAGGTGCATGAAATTTCAATGCCATGAATATTTATAAGATGGAAAATTTATACGCAGGAATATATAATAAGCAACAAATTGTAGACAGAAATGCATAAAACCTAGAAATGATAAAGCGTTCATATGCATAGACGAATGAATGTATAAAGCATGATGTATTCAAGTAGGAATTTATAAAACAAAATATGTATACAAGTAGGAATGTATTCGATGGTGCATTTGTTTGGCTTTTTTTCCTTCATGCATTGGATACTGCTGTTTATGTAAATGTATAGCCCGATCTTTGAGATTAAAATAGAAAAGACGACAATAAGGGTCAGACGAGTTACCACTTTACGATGAAATTAGTACGCTAAACTACGAAACGTCTTTATGCTAAACTTATAAAGATGATTAGATAATTACCAGCGACATGTCAAAATAAGCAAAACCAATCAATTAATTAATAACGAAAGAGAATGACGACATAAATTACTCCACCTTCTTTCTTCTCATCTGCAGAGTTTAGCTTGCGCATCTCTTGAATTGGCACTGGCATTGGAGACTACAAGAAAGTTTGTAACGTGAAGACTTAGTGCGTACCATTGGAGCAATAGCAGTATGCTATAGTATGTGACAATCGTGTGTACTTCACTGAGATGGGTCATTAGGTTACGCTTAGTTTATCTCATCATCGTCACCTTTATGACCTCGACCATGCACAATCAACGCGATCACCAATACCATCATGTGGTGATTGGGATTAGAAAACAAACCATTTCAGGTTCTCGGCATAAGCCGCACGATTATGAAAGTGCTTGATTTTCTGGGTAAAATTTTAACACCAGGACACTTTGACAGGGGTTTGCTTGCACGGGCAATAATAACTGCTATCGATAGAGTCACGCTAGATTTTCGACTACACCTTCCGAAATCATGAAAAAAATTGTACTCTTGTCCATGACAAATGACATAATTTACTGCAGCTGTAGTGAAAATCAGTGCATAATCAATGAACTTCAAAGAAGTATTTCATTTGAGAAAGCTTATTGGTGTTGTATGCACAGTCCATAAGTGTATTGCACTATCTACAACTTAAAACATCATGATAATATTTATACACAAGCGTTACAAAGGGACCATTACGATACAGATATAAAGTCAACAGATATACCAGTACACTTCATAGTACACAACGCGCAGTGAAACCAAATTGGTGACAAGGATATCGCACGAAGAAGATATGCAAGGTTCATAGCAATTAGTTGATGCCGAGAATAACAATGTCTCATTCGTACGATCTCAATAATATCAAATCCTGCTTATAATTTACAGAGCATGCCCAGTGTTTCATAACTTTAAAAAGAAAGATGCTTTTGTTGTAGGTCGTTAAAACCTGACTGAACTTGAACACGGTAGCCGATGCAGTAGTCGTCATTCCCGATTGATTTAACCTTATATTCATCTTTTTGGCATGTTTCCTATCCAACTAATATGAAAGTCTAAAATATTGCATTACAAGAGACGTATCCGTAGTATTGTTTGCTTACGTTTGTAAAGGAAGACTCCATACTACGGTTGCATTTGGTAATTCATCTAGATAGCCGTTTCCACGTCCTTATAATTGGATCTGCAACTTTACCTGTGTCAACCATTTCTGTCACAGCAATGTTTGTCCAGCTTTAGTTCGTAAGTTGAAAAGAGGATGAAGTTTTAGATTGCACCTGTTACAGAGTAGGTAGTACACACTGCATTTGTTATATGAAGTTGTTCAGATGTTTGCTATTTATAGTTTTTGCTTGTGTTGTTGTTACTTTAAAATAAGGTTACGGCATGCTAATTCAAGAGATGAAGTTTCATTTATAAAATTAAATTTAACCAGCTACTATCACAATTAAGTAAGAAGAAAATAAACAATATTAACAACTGAACTGGAAGACCTGTGAAGCGACATACTTGAAATTGTAAAGACTTACCCAGTCGTTCCAGTTTTACCGACACGCGTAATCTCGATGAAATGACTGTACAGAGGCCCAATATACCATGACAATAACGAAGCCGTCCAAAAACAAAATAGCTTTCATTCCGACATGCCTCTCATTCCACCAATGCTTTCACATATGTAAGCAGTGCAGGGTTAAAACCCTCTGGAGCTCTAAGGAACCATGTTGTGTACAACCAAAACACAGGTTCATGTTGCTGCGGTGTATTTGAAAGCTAAACAAACAACAATTGACCCGGCGCAGACAAAACAAATGGATCATAAATACAAGATTAAGTGTAGACTCAAGACATAAAGAAAAGTACAAACACGTGGCTCGCTGTGTTTTCTACGCTCATGTTGTCGTTGCAACTCTCTCTTTTTCTCTGATGCCAACGCACCCACAGTACATATGATATATATCCAACGTATGATTGGAATCTACTTCAACTGGTCGAGAGGTTTACTAAGGAAAACAAAACAGATATAACGTTACCCTAACACCCGTAAGTGTGCCATGCGTACACGAGGCTAAGTGAAAAGAATACACAGAAGGTAAGTTAGGATACACTAGCTGTAACTGGCATTGCCCGTACAATTTAAGATTATATGTTGATACACCTGTCATGAATTCACACTCTAAAACACTTCCCCCATGCCCCCGGGGCCCTTAAGTAGTTAAATTTACAACCTTACTTACCAACTATATCCAACTAGGGCAGAATTTCAATTACTTTACGGCGTGATCGCAATCGATCGTGAAGTTAGCATTTTTCTTTAGCAGAACAAATTTCGTGGCGCTATTAACCAACAACGACGCTACATTCCCAGCCCCAATGAGCTAACTTGGGGTTACTCATTCCCTTTAATTTCTTGCGCCGTTGTCAACACTGCTCCCAAAGAACGAAACACAATTAATAGATTACTTACATATATAAGGCATTAACTGAACATACAAGAACTGAAATGGATGTAAACATTTAACATACTGCAACTATATGCAGAAACATAATGACTGATAACACTTGAATAAATGTCTTTGCTTAACATAAACTAACAAGACCGATAACTTAACGTGCAGTCAATTACTCGCTATCAGCCTCCTCCAATAGGCACAGTTTTACAATTGGGCGCTTGTAATATTGAGAACCCACTCTTACTTCTACCTGCCTCACCCGACCGAACCTATCTGGGAACACCTGTTCCACCCTTCCAACGGACCACTTCCCCCTGGGTAGGCTGTCATTAACCATGAGAACCAGGTCGCCGACTCTGAGGCTTCTCTTTCCTTGTTCCACTTCTGACGCGTGTGCAACAATGGCAGGTATTCCCTTATCCAGCGCCTCCAGAACTGATTTGCCAAGTACTGACACTGGCGCCATCGGCGACGTCCATATCCATCGTTCTTAACAAACTCTCCTGGAGCAATATTTGGATTTCCTTTCAAGAGGAGCATAGGTTCGGCGTCAATGTTTGGTTATCTCTTGGATCCAAACTGATCTGTGTTAGTGGCCTGGCATTGAGGATTGCCTCTACGTCGGTCAGCAATGTGGTCAATACCTCCTGATTGATGAGCTGCTCCTTCACTAACGCCTTCAGAATGCGTTTCACGGACCTGATGATTCTTTCCCATATGCCACCCATATGGCTTGCTGCTGGAGGATTAAATTGGCACTAAATTTCCCTATTTTTAATTTTAATTTAGCAGGAAATTTCCCGTTCTTGCGTTGTTCAGTGACTGCACCGCTTATCGCAGTTCTCTTTCTCATCCCTATAAGTTGCTGCCGTTGTCACTCAGAATTTTCGCTGGAGGCCCGCGCCTGCTTATAAATCTTCTCAAAGCATTCAAGAAGGAGTCGGTATCCAGGTTATCAGCCAACTCTATGTGAACTGCTCGCATGGTCATGCCAGTCAAAACGCATCCCCATCTCTTAACTTGGCTTCGACCCTGCTTCACCCACAGCGGCCCGAAGTAGTCAACACCTACAATGGTAAATGGTGGGTTTTCCGGTGTCACTCTGACTGATGGCAACTCTGACATAAACTGGGAACCGCGTGGGTCATTTTTCCGCTTGCAGTCGAAGCATTTTCCAATTACCTTCCTTACTGATGCTCCTCCTTTCAGTATCCAGAAGTTGTTTCTGAGGGAGCTCCAGGTCATGCCCGACCCTGAGTGACCTACAAGGAGATGGGGATGGATAATGATCAGAGATGTCACTCGGTCATTGGATGGTAGTATGATCGGATGCATTTCGTCATATGCAACAGGAGCATTTCTCAACCTCCCACCAACCCGTAGGACCCCGTCATGTAATATTGGGTTAATCTTGTTGAAGGCATTGTTACTCCACAGCATACTGTCCTTCTTCTGCCTGAGAAGATGGTAATTCTTCATGAAAGGCTTTCTGTTGGACGTACTTCATTACGGCTAATTCAGCTTCTTTCAGTTCCTGCAAGGACAAGACCTTCTCCTTATACGGTTGTTTACCCCTGTATCGTGCTACAAGGTATTCCTTATACCGAAGGATCCAAGCAACCCCTCTTTTCAACCGAGTCCATGATGAGTATTTCTCCAGCAATCTGGCAACCACACCATTGGTCGTGTTAAGGTAAATTTGCTTCTTCACCTTACATTCATCCTGGATATCCTCAGGTAATTCCCTCCCCTCTAGGTTTGCTATCCCAGAAGGAATCTCTGGCCAATTCTCCTCGGCATCCCACAGAAATGCAGGCTCATTCAGCCACCTGCATGTACTTGTTAGGTCTCTAGAATGTAGTCCGCGCGAACCATCGTCAGCTGGGTTCTGATGAGTGTCGACATACCTCCACTGGTCTACGGTACTAGCTTCTCGGATGGCAGCCACTCTGTTTGCGACAAATGTCTTAAACCTGCGACCCTCATTGCGGACATACAACAGGACTGTTGTGGAGTCCGTCCAGTAAGGTTTACTCTTCAGTGGGATGCTCAATTCCGACTGCAGAACCTTGCCGACCTTGACAGCCAAAGTCACTGCTGTTAATTCTAATCTTGGCACGGTTACTTTCTTAATGGGACATACTCTGGCCTTGCCCATCAACAGTGTACAATGAACCTTCCCTCCGGAATCCTTTGTCCTCACATAGGCACTGACGGCATAGCCTCTTTCTGATGCATCTCCGAATATGTGAACATCGTAACTCACATCGTCGAAGTATGGTGGTGTGATGCACCTACTGATCTCAGCAGACTCTAAATCTGGTAGTTCCTCTAACCAGTTCTGCCAACGTCGAAGTTCTTCATCCTTCACTGGTTCATCCCAACTCAGGCCTTGCGCACATAGGTCTTGTAGCAGAACCTTCCCTTCCAGGGTAAATGGGGCAACAAGTCCCAAGGGGTCATAAAGTGAGCTTGTTGCTCACAGAATAGCTCTTCGAGTGTGAGGGACGTCTTTGACGACAACCTTAAACTTTAATCGATCAGACTCTATGTCCCACAGTACCCCTAGTGTTCTTTCTAGTGGCAGATGAGTAAAGTCCAAGTCTACCACCGATGACGCTCTTTCAGTGGGAGGGACTATCGATAATACTTCTCTATCATTGCTTACCCATTTGGTAAGACGAAATCTACCTAAGCTCAACATATCTCGCAGTTGAGGGATTAATCTCCTTCTATCTTCCGTTGTTCGTACTGACCTTAAGCAGTCGTCAACATAGAAGTTGTCATACACTGTTTGCCTAACTTCCTCATCAAAGCTGTCTTGATTGTCATCTGCAGTTCTGCGCAATGCAAATCCCGCGCAGCTCGGCGATCATGTAGCACCAAAAAGGTGTACACACATTTGAAATTCTTGTGGTGACGTTGTGAGGTCGCCTTCATCCCAATATAAGAACCGTAGAGCATCAAGATCCCTTGGTGCCACTCTGACCTGGTTAAACATTCCCTCGATATCCGCTGCTATGGCAATCTTCTCTTCTCGGAATCGAGTTAACACCCCAATCAAGCTATTGGTATTGTCTGGCCCCTGCATGAGCTGACTGTTCAGGGATAATCGTTGGTATTGCGCCGCACAGTCAAAAACGGTTCGCAATTTCTTTGGCTTATTGGGATTAATCACAGGATGATGTGGAAGGTACCAGATCTCGCCTCGCTTACGGACATCTCCGCTCACGTCTACCTTGCGTGCATATCCCCTTCTCAGATAGTCTTCCATCACAGCCTTATACCGCTGATGGAGACCCTCATCTTTGAGGAGCCGCTTCCTGAAGCTCCCAAGTCTTGACTCAACCATTGTCCTATTATTTGGCAAGGAAGGTGGATAATGGCGCCATGGAAACCTCATCTGATAGTGCCCGCTTTTGAGAACGACGCTGTCTTCCATGATCTTGCGAGCCCTTTGATCATTAATAGAGTCGCATACCTTTTCATCTGCAGATCCCTCAAGCCCATGGTCCAGCTCCCAGAAGCGCTTTACCTGTTTTCGAGCCTTTCATGGGCAACATGATTCACTAAAAACGACCTGGGTGACCCACATGAACCAGCTAGGGGGCCCAGGACCGTCCAACCTAAAGGTGTTCTCACTGCGTACGGTTCCTTTCTTTTTCCCCTTCTCTCTTCGAGGACCCAAAATGCCTCAGGGGTATCACTCCCTATAAGAAGTTGTACCTTCTCCCTATCTATTGTCTGGAACTCTATGTCCCTTAAGTGTGGCCATTTGTTTACCTGGTCTTGGGTAGGAATACTACGCTTTGTTACGGGGAGACTTTCGACTGACCATACATGTAGCAACTCAATATTCTCGTTGCCTTCCAGGCCTGCAACCTCAAGACCCATTTCTACACCCTTTGTCACAGTGGCAGGGGAATTAACAGTACTTAGTTCATATACTGCACTTTCTCCCACTATTCCTAGTTCTCTGACTAGCTCATTTTCACAAAGAGATGTATCACTGCCCTGATCGAGTAATGCGAGGGTAGTAACTTCTCTACCATTACCTCTTACTTTAACAGGCAATACTCTGAGACACACTCTTGGAGACTTTACTGTCGAGAGACTAACTCCTTCAGTTCTCTCATTTGATTTGTCCACCTCCCCGGAAGCTGCCTGGGCACCCTCGCTGTTACGTTCAGTAGGGTAGATATGCAAAAGAGTATGGTGTCTCCTATTGCATCCTTCCACCTGGCATCCAGGTTGTAACCTGCAATCACTTGCGATATGTCTAGGCTTAAAGCAATTATCACATAACCTCAGTTTACGAGTCAACTTAAACCTATCTCTTTGTGACATGCTCTGAAAATCTTTACATACATCAAGGTTATGCCTCTGAGAACAACATGGACATTTACATGCTACCTTGTTTACATAGGTTTCCCTTTGGGAACTCTGCGTGGTTAATGTAGTAAACCTTTTCCCATCGTTCATGGGGTACTTTACTCCCCTTGAAAGTTGCTTAGTTTCCTTTACTTGAATGCCCATATTTCTCCCATAGATACTGTTTGCTGCCTGCACATACTCTTCCACAAACTCTGTGATATGCCTGAAATTAGGAACAATGCCCCTTAGCATGTTAGACTGTGCTCTTTTCGCCCAATCTGATTGCATGTACATGGGCAACAATTTTTGAACCTTCAGCAAGGTGTCACTAGAATGAAGGTCTGCCAAGTACCCTTTTTGACTCAACGTTATCTCACATTTTCTCATACTTCTTGCAAGGTCAGACAACTCTTTGGCATCGTTAGGCTGAATCTGGGCTCTATTTAACACTTGTTCAATCAGAGCATGTGCGACCACATGCGGTTGCCCATACTGTTTTGCTAAAATGTCCCTGGTACGCTGGTAGCTTTCTGTAGGCTCCATGAGCACACAGCAACTTATGCTGTCCTTTACCTCATTCTCACAGAACTGCAACAAGTAAGTTAATTTAGCTCTGTCATCACTCACCTTGTTGGCTATGATTGCCTCAAAATTATTGATAAAGCTCCAGTGTTCTACTGGATTACCAGTAAGCACCTCTAACTCTGGTTTGGGCATGTGTACAGACAAATTAATGGCCTGCATAAACTGTGACAGAATATAATAATTTGACAAATTTCCCTTGCCCGTAGAATCATAACCAGTCTCTACATTATTTATGAATTCTGGTGCATTAGGATTTAGTGTAACACATGAACCTTTAACTTCCCTAGGCTTGTCACCAACCTTCCCAGCATCCTGGGTTCCTTTAGGTTCTTCACCTTGGCCATCATCAGTACGTTTTTCTTCTTGCCATATGTGTAGTTCGGCTTCAGCACTAGCAATGTCGTTCTCTACTTCAGCCCGAGCAAGTTTCTGTTCTAACTGAAATTGCTGTTCTCTCAACTTCTGCATTTTAATCAACTGCTGCCTCTTAATATCTGCCAATGCCTTCTTTGCCTTAGCCTTTTTCAGTCTGATTGATGAAGTTTCGCTTAGCGCACTACCCTTTGACCGATAGCTTCTAACGGATTCTACTTCTGTGTCACATCTCGTTGGCCTATCATCCTTGTCTGGGACCTTCTGGACTTCCTGGAACCATTCCGTTATTCGTTTGTCAAACGCGACCTTGTTTACACGGTTAACTTTAAACTGCTCAGAGGCTACGTCGGCCTCCTTCTCTTCCAGCTTACTGGCGTACTCATTATACCTTGTCACGTAAAACTGAAATATATTATTCAGCTCAGCGTATTTCTTAGAGGCCAGTTCATAATGCACGGGGTCTGTTAAAAGCGCCTCCAGCTCCTTGTAATACCTGGCTAATAGATCCACATATTCACTACAGGATCTCTTCAACGTTGTAACGTCACTCACGCCGCTATCTTCAACCGGCTTTGGTCCTGACTTAGCCATACCTGCACCGTTGCAGTTGTAAACCTTTTATGTAGACTCAAGACATCAAGAAAAGTACAAACACGTGGCTCGCTGTGTTTTCTACGCTCATGTTGTCGTTGCAACTCTCTCTTTTTCTCTGATGCCAACGCACCCACAGTACATATGATAGATATCCAACGTATGGTTGGAATCTACTTCAACTGGTCGAGAGGTTTACTAAGGAAAACAAAACAGATATAACGTTACCCTAACACCCGTAAGTGTGCCATGCGTACACGAGGCTAAGTGAAAAGAATACACAGAAGGTAAGTTAGGATACACTAGCTGTAACTGGCATTGCCCGTACAATTTAAGATTATATGTTGATACACCTGTCATGAATTCACACTCTTAAACACCTCCCCCCATGCCCCCGGGGTCCTTAAGTAGTTAAATTTACAACCTTACTTACCAACTATATCCAACTAGGGCAGAATTTCAATTACTTTACGGCGTGATCGCAATCGATCGTCAAGTTAGCATTTTTCTTTAGCAGAACAAATTTGGTGGCGCTATTAACCAACAACGACGCTACATTAAGGTAATGACTTACCATGGATAATTAATGTAAATTAAATGTGCAACGAGAAACAATACATGAGTGACGAAGTGTCATAAACATCGAGTACTGTTCTTACTTAATTGAAGATTGTCACATTATTCTCAGATGTTGGTCATAGCAAAGCACTAAATTAGTCCAACGATCTCAATTACTCCAACAGAAAGTGTGATGTTTAGGGCTTTTTGTTGTGGGTGGAAAGCTTGAATGGGGTTTGGAGAGTTTCCCTGCAGAAGTACCATTGGAATCCAGTTTCGGGGAAGGTTTGGCATGAATACGGTCACGTTGGTATTGTGCACCGTCATGGCTTTGCAGGGTATATATTTCCTATCCGATTGCATCTCTATGACTTTTGCCTGCTGCCAATTGGAGTTGGGTTCTTTTTTGAACCAACATTCTGTTTCTGGGTCAATGGGAGGTGGCCCTGCTGGTAAGTAGCGTAGCCTGAAGTGTGGCATTTTTTGTTTCCACAATATTCTCTTCTCCCTCAGTGGAGAAGTGAACGACTGGTAACTGGGCTTTAACCCTCCTCTTAAACATGAGGGTGTATGAGGACGGGATCTCTGAAGATGTGGGTGTGTCCCTTAACAATGTAAGAATGTTTCAGAGTGAAGCACTAGTTTCGGTGCTGTCAGTCTTTTTAATCATGTTCTTAACAGTTTGTATGTTCCTTTCTGCTCGTCCATTAGCTTGTTGAGGGTGTGGAGCACTTGTTTCATGGTTTATCTCGGGGGCCGTTGTCTGAGATCAGCTTGGTAGGTCGGCCGAAGTCTGTGAAAATGGAATCAAGCTTGTCAACCACAGTCTCACTCCGTGTATTTGGCAAGTGATGTGTCCACACAAATCCTGTGAAGTAATCAACGGTTAGCAGAAACTGTTTGCGTTCGTATTCCAACAGGTCGACTCAAACGATTTCCATCGGTCTTGTTGAATGTAGCCTATGGGTTTAACCGGTAGTTTTGATTGGTTTCTTTGATGTGCCTGGCATGGGACACACATTTGGATCATGAGTTCAATGTCAGCGTTAAGACCTGGCCAGTACACTGATTGTCTGGCCCTAAGTCTAGTTTTCTCAATCCCATTGCTGGTGTAGGATGCTGAGACTCTGTGGTCTTACTGTTGTGGGAATTATTATCCTAGATCCTTTGAGAATCAATCAGTTGTGTATGGCTAGCTCATGTCTGTGTTGCCAGTAGGCATGCGCTATTTCGTTACACTGATTTTTCTCCGAGGGCCAGCCTTTTATGATGTAGGTTTCTAAGGTTTGTGATATGTTATCATTAGCAGTGGCTGCCTTGGTACTGTCGATGACAAACGGTTTCATGTTGGATATTTCATGACCTTGGACGTCGTTGTACGGGATCTGTAACTGATTGTAACTCTTGCCTGTTAGTTGGTGCCTTCAGTTCTTTGATTGCTGAGACCTTGGCGGGATCTGGGGCTACTCCCTCCGCGCTTAGGATATGTCCGAACAGTTTGACTTTCGCTTGATCAAAATAGCACTTGTCCGAATTTAGCTTAACATTGTGCTGTCTTCATGCTTTGAACATATTTTGAATAGCTGTGTCATGTTGTTCGTGTGTTTCTGCTGCGATAAGGATATCGTCTTTCATACAGAATACATCCCTTATGTTACCAAACATACCGTAAATATCAAGCTGGAAAATGTCCTGGGCTGATATGAGAACCGACCACAGATCGTATTGAATGTGGTAAGTGGTTGGGACGTTTTGTCTATCGGAATGTTCCAATATCCGCTTCGCAAGTCAAGCGTCGAGAAGAATTTGCTGTTTCTCAACTCTGGTAAGATATCATCGAGTGTTTTTGCATAATAGTGGGGTCATTTGATATATTACTCCCGAGGGTCAAGGCACAGTCTCAGTGACCCATCTGGTTTGGTAACCAGTACAATGTCATTTACCCACTCTGTTGGCTCGCGTAGTTCGCGTATTATGCGTAAGTCAAGCAAGCGGTTTATCTCCTGGCGCAGTGGCTGTTTAAAGGCATCAGGGGTTCTCCACGCTGGCTTGATAACAGGCGCCGCGCCGCCTGTTAGCTCTATGTGGTATTCTTTCGCGATTTTGCCGATGCCTGTGAAAATGTCCTCATTTTCTTTCATAATTTCCCTTTTTTTCATAGGGCAGCGCGCATTATTTTCTTCGATATCATACGTGGCGCAGCATTCCAGACGCTCGTCGCATGAAAACTGAACAATGCCTAGTTTTGTACATAGGTCAAGGCCGAATAAATTGTTGCCAGTTTCAGTAACCCAAAAAATTACATTCTATAACTTGCGGTTTCCATGCTGGATGCTATGTGCGGTTGCAGCGCCAAGGTTTTTGATTGCTCTGTTGCCATACCCTGTAAGGCGAACTGAGGATGGTTTGAGGTTCTGGTGTGGCCCAAAGAGTGCCCTATATGTGCTGCAGTTTAATATATTGGCTGTCGCCCCAGTGTCAACTTTTGCCTTAAGGAGGCCCTTGTGTTGAGAGATGTTTACCCTAACGACAACAAATTTTATGCCTTTGGCATTGCGCAATGTTCGCGTGGTTTCAACTATATCAAGATCGAAACCGTAATCTTCAGGGTTATCTCGGTGTTCCTCTGCATGAACCTCACGTGCTTGTTTTAACGAGCTAGTAGTTTTTGGCTTGGACCTGCATTTTTTCAGCCAGTGGTTTCGCTTTCCACAGTTTCTGCAAGCCTGGCCGAATGCGGGACAACGCTTGGGTGTGTGAAACAAACCACAATTGGGGCATTCCTTATTTGAAAATGTCTTTTGATTGTGATATTGTTTACCGTTGGGCTCATTCTGCACTTGTTTGGGTTTGTCGCTATAAGAGCTCACAGTATCAATATCAAACGTTGTGCCCTGCTGTATGTTTATTGATCTCAATTGCTGATTAGTCGCTTCGCTTAATGCACAGACACTCCATTGTTTTGTGTAAGGTCGCGTCTGCTTCCTTAAGGCGAAACATGTGCGCTTTGGCGGCAGAATCCGTACAACCAATGACTAGTTTATCACGGATCATTTCGCTTTCCATAGCCCCAAATTTGCACTGTTATGCTGCTTGCCTGAGGCGCACGAAATATTCGTCAACTGGTTCACCCTGTTGTTGCGTAGACAGACAAAAATGTGTCTGTCGTACAGTACATTTCTTGGAGGTTTGAAATGTTCACTAAGCTTCTTAGTGATAGAGCCATAGTTTTGCTTTCGTCAGCAGTTATAGGTAACGATTTGAGCCTTTTTCTGCAGTCCCATACCCATGATAGTTTTCAGGGTGGCTGTCACAGGAAACATTTAATATTTAGAAATAGCTGCAATCTAAATGGTCCATTTTGTTTCCTGTATATTTCGCTAGTTCATAGGCTAAATTAGCATATATCTAGCCGAAGGTTAATATGTCATTTCGGTTAGTAAATTTTACAGGTATAGTCCCTATTGGCATGTTGCAAATGAAATAAAATTCGAAAACTTCTTAACGTCACAAGTTATATTGAGTCAGCTAGTTAGCTATACAATAGTAACAAAATAAGTCCAACTTGGTAGGGTATGGTTTATACAACTGTGTTTCGAGGTATATAAGTGTATTGTGTAATAGCATTCGGGGTTGAGATCCACAAGTGGTATCAAAATTGTACGCAGAACGTTATTAGGTACAGGCCCGGTATAAAGCCTAGTGCGAAGTATTATAATATTAGCTTCACTACCTTCCAAAGCTATAGACAAGAGCATGTGGCGTCTGTCATTGGGGAAGCAGTAGCAACTTTTTTAAATTACACCGCAACCTTGGTAAACCATATAATATACGTATTTAAGACTTGGAGCATCTTTCTTGGAAACCAGTCCAACGCCTGTGTCCTGGACACCGTTAGCCATCTTGTATGGTAAGATTTCATTCTTTAATTTAAAATGTATATGTTACTGATATATTATGCCGAATTTGAATACTACTAGAAGTGTAGTTACATGACCGACCTACAGGCGTGAATGAAACATATTAAACGAAGTAGTGGAATGCATTGAGTAAAGACTTTAACATATTATTATATTACAACTGAAGCAATTACAATCGAAGTGATGCCTTACTATTAATTGCAAGTAACAGTATGATCTTGCTAAATATTATCTATGTTATTAAATTAGGAAACGTATGATATTGTTACTTGAATGCAACTAGTACCTGATTTATTACATTGAAACTTATACGCAGCTAATCTGGGATTCCTGTCTGGCCCGAAGAACTATACCAGGAACAGACCTGAACGTGGCCCCTTATACTGGTGGACCCTGGAGTACTATATGCGACGTATTTACCGACTTTGAACTACAGATAGTATGAACATCATGGTTTAACGTTGCAAGGGGATAGTAAGCTGAAACAAGAGGGGCAATATAATAGAGGCTGCAATATAACGGGCAAATAATATTCAATATTTAATTACAAGTTAATTCATTTATTTTTGTGTTAAGTAGTTTGAAAAGAAAATTAGTGCAATAAGACGTCCAATAATGGATCACTAACTTTGACAGCGTTTTATTGTCATTTGTTGATTGTGGTATTGTAAACACCCCAGTATTCATAAGGAAATCTCCGAACCCACATGTCCCAGCAATACAGCCGTGACAGTGGCGACTTGAAAAGCTTGCTCCCTCTGACCTAGGCTTACAGCAATTCGATAATCTTGCCACGCCTCTTCGCAAGATAGCCAGTTGCATACGCCATATTTATACAGTGTATGTGTGGTACTCACGTTGTAGTAGAACTGATAGTAACACAGTTCAATACTGTTCTTTACGTTAACGGTGTCCTTGGTACAGTATGCCTTCGTCGCGCACATATGGCAACCCGTTTTAACATTTACCTCGCAATTAGACTTAAGTCGAATACATTTCACTTAAGCGGAATACATTCTACTTAAGTGAAATGTTATTCCACTTAAGTAATACGCATTCCACTTAAGTGGAATAGCATTTGACTTAAGTGGAATAACATTTCACTTAAGCTAAATAGCCCATCTATTTCACTTAAGTGGAATACATTTCCACTTAAGTGAAATGCATTTCCACTTAAGTGAAATTGTATTCCACTTAAGTAGAATACAATCTCACTTCAGTGGAATAATATCTTTTCGGCGTCAATTTCACTTAAGTCGAATTCTATTCTGCTTAAGTAGAATACAATTCCACTTAAGTGGAAATGCTGATATGTGACTTATATATAAATACAATTTAGGGTAATGTTCGTCGTAACGCATTCAATTGCTCAACACATATGATGATGTAGTCGATCCTCGTTGCACGTGTACATCATGGCTATGGCTAATCATTCACATCTAACATTGCTGGAATGCGATCAAATAATTGTTGTTGTTAGAGACACAATTCCAAGTGTTGTTTCCTCACTTGCACAGGGGAACAATCAGTATGATGCACAACAGAGGCGACTTACATCTTGTTTAAGTAACATAGGCAGAATTCGTAACTTTTTAGATAATGAAACTTTTGACGAAATAAAAGATTCCATCCAAAACCTTACACAGCATATTTCAGCTCATCGGGAACGTAATTCACATCATCATGAAACAGAACAACCACGAACATACAGACCAGTGTTTTCTGCCGACCACAAAAAGGTAAACATCCTACACATACAGGTACACGTGTTTGGTTAGGCCACTTCAACAATGAAATGAATATTATTAGCCTAGCCTATATCTATACTACTGTACTACTGGTTCTTCTGTAGTTTATCTGTTAGACTAACGTTAGGCTAATCAGCTGGCTATACTTGTAACTATATTATTAATAGTTGAACCTTTGAGAGGCCAATAAATGATATGGTATAATGGGGTCTGCCCAATATTCATACGGTCCGCTATTCATGAGGGTCATTTTACATAAGGTTCGTTATTCATAGCGTGCATTTTTTAGATAAAAAGGTTCTCTATTCAGTAATGGAAATAAAGGTTTGTTGTTCATAATATAAAGTGATCATAATTCATAAGGTCCGGTGTTGATAATGGAAACAAAGGTTCGTTGTTCATAATTGGTAAAGGGGTTCGATATTCATAATGGTGAAAAAGATTTGTTATTCATAATGGGACAAAGGGTTCGATATTCATAATAGAGCAAAAGGGTCGTAATCCATAATGGATAAAAAGGTTCGTTATTCATAATAGGAGAGAAGTGCGATATTCATACAAGTGCAAAAGGCTAGGCCTATTATGAATAACTAAACTTTTTTCCCATTATGATTTACGAACCCTTTGCTCTATTACGAATATCGAACCCCTTTACCAATTATGAACAACGAACCTTTTTCTTTCATTATGAATAACGAACCTTATGAACAATAAACCTTTTTGCCCATTTTAAATAGGTAAACTTATGAACAATGAATCTTATGGATAATGAACCTTATGAACAATGAACCTTATGAATATCGGGCTGTCACCAGTATAATTACTGCAACAGCATAAAGCTTCTGCACTGTAAACACATATAGACCCTAGCTATCGCAAAAACGGAGACGGCATGCCATTTAAAGCTTTGCATGATGTCTTCTGGGTTATATAATGCCGTAATGTCGTCAGTGCTACTGACAACAATATGGGAAAGAAATCATTTGAGATATACACAGTGAGACAGTGAGGCTTCGTGGTTGTTTTTGGAATGTGGAATCCCATAATGCCAATTCAACCTCAATCTCACACCTGTCACATTTTTGTGTCATTCTCCTGGTTTTGTATGCGCAAAATATGTCTGAAATTTTATCCAACTTACAATCATTTTGTTCACATTCTGAACAGTGAAACACAATTGGAACCAAGCATACTCATATCAGGATGACGAAAATTGTATGATGCTGTTAGAATTTTATAAAGAGGACATGCCGAGCACTCACAGTATACAGCGTTCCATAGTCAAACATGTCGTGTGTATGTTGTATGTACGTATTGTATGTATATACAGCTATCAGCAGTGATACTTAAAGTAGTGATGCTTGAAACCAATAAAAGTATTTCTGTATTAATAACACATACTAATAAATTTTATTTTCTGCAGGGTCTAAATGTGGCCGGCCAAAGGTTGATGTAAGCAAGGAGCAATTTGAGTTCCTGCTTCATGAAGGCTATACATGTAGGCAAATGTCAGAACACCTTTTTTGTTCTCCATCGTATGTGTACAAGAAGTTATCAACCATCAATCTACCAGCTCGAAAGAAATACATAAGTATCAGTGATGAAGAGCTTGATTCACACGTAGCAAAGATGCATGCAGATTTCCCAAATTCTGGCCAGCAGGTATGAATCACATGCAAAAATGACAGACTATGATTTGTAAATTAGCTTGGTTGCAATGCAGTGTACATAGGGATAGAAACATTTTCTGATGTTTTTCATAGTCATACCAAACAAAAGTAAGTTCAAGCTATTTTTTGGGGGAAATGGATGAGCTACAAATCCTGGAAGCCCTGGTTCTGAGCTTAGAGCTTCTTCAATATATATATTATGAAACATGTTAATTTATATTTAGTTACATCTACATGCACTTGAGTTGTAATGGGAATGTGTGAGATTTAAAAGAGCTTGGATCATAGATTTTTTGGAAGGTAATTGATCCTTTGCCATAAACTATTTGCAAGGATACCAAATCATGACAACAAATTTGTAGAATGTTTCCTAAAGTTTATGTACACTCACATTCCCTTCACACCTTTAAATTGGGACTCTGCTGAACTCTTTCCTATTCAGCATCCACACAACTGGAAAACTAGTTTCTAGTTTGCCTGGAAATGACTTTTTGGTTTCATTGTCAGAGGCAGAAAGAATCTATGCAGTCATGCATCATTGTGTGTGTGTTTTTATGTCTGAGACACTTCTTGTAAACATGATTAGTGTCCTTCTCATACTTGATTGGTAGATTGCCCATATTAAGTACATAGTGATTTTGGGTAAAGGGGTCCTATTATTATTGGTAGAAGTGAAATGTCATCTCATTTGAGCTAATAATTTAAACATGATGAGTACATGATCCATGTTGTTTTTAGTGCAGGTCAAAGGTCATCTGAGGTCAGCAGAAATTAAACACTGGAAAGCTTGTAAACACTGATATTCTTCACAAGGCAGTTTTCAATTGAGCTTATGAAATACTTGGGTAATGGATGATCCATAGTGAGTGAGTGAATGATTCTAATTGTCTGTGGTGGAGGTCAAAGGTCACCTGAGGTCAACAGATGTCAAACACTTAAATATTGACATACATGGAGGTTGGCAGGTTTTAAATCCTTGCATCTTGCAAATCAATAATCATTTCAATTCTAAAAGCAAGAAATCATGTAGCCCTCTCCTCTTGTTTTGCTCTGTAGTTTTGACATTTGCATCTTCATTAACTGATTATCTTTGTCAGCCGGACCTCCATCCATACACTTTTGTGTGATGTCATTTTGAACCTGTTTCTTACCACTAATTCAAAAATATTTGTATCAATGCTCTTTGACAGATGATGGCTGCTTATTTCAAGGTGAAGGGTATAGTTGTCCAGCGATCCCGCATCCGTGCATCTCTGAACCGTGTTGACCCCCCTGCTGTGGCGAAAAGGTGGAGCAAGACAGTAAAAAGAAGGGTGTACGCAGTTCCAGCTCCCAATAGCCTCTGGCACATGGATGGCCACATGAAGTTAGTGAGGTAATATCTTTACATGCATGCTGGTAGCATGATAGGAGGTACATTAGTGAACTGATGTATGTTTTGAGAGGGTCAGACATATGACATTCCTTGAAAGATTTTTTTTTGGAGGGGGGGGGGGTTCATTGTAGATATTAGACAATTTCGGTCCTATTACGATGTTGTCTATGTTGTTGTCTACACAAACCATTCTTATATTCTTCAGATAAGTTTGATCATAGCAACATCAGAATTCTTTGGTCTTTAGTGGATTACGAGTTATCATATGATAAGTGCATTATGTTATGATACTGTGTGCACATGTCACCATTCCAGATTAAGCTTTAAAGGACCATGATGTAATATTTCTTGTATGCTGTGCATAGATAGAGACATGTAGCTTTTGCTTTGGTGGTACAGACATATGGAGTATCATTGGGGAGAGAGACTGTTTCACTGTCTGAAAACTGATATATTTAAACTTGTTTTGGCAGAAGTCTCCACTTTGTGTGGCCTCAGTTGACCACTTGTTGGTCAGTGGAGTGCATGCCATGGCAATGCATTCTCTGTCAGTCTGTCTGCCTATCTGTAACAGAGTGGCTCAAAGGTCATTTGACATCACTAGAAGTAAAAATATTAATTGATAATAAAAGGTTGTTCTATATAGAGGGTCAAAGGTTATGAGAGGTTATGAGAGGTTATGAGAGGTCAAAACCTGAAATGCTTGAAAACTTGACCACAAATTTCACTTCATGAAACATGGTCACAGTCATTATCAGGTGAATGGCACAGTGTTTTGTAGGAATGACTGGTCAACAGTTATTTGAGGTCACCAGAGGTAAAAAAGGTTAAATGCTTCTTACATTGCCATCACTAAGTTCATGGTCACTAAAATTTTTGACATGAATTATCAGGTGAATAGTCAATTAAAAGCAAAAACAATCTGCTATTTTGCTTGTAGGCAAGACGGTTTAAATGACAGCAAAGCTAGCCAGATTAGTACATCACCTCAATGGTGTTTTATTTGCAATATATATATATACAATTCAAGGGGAAAAAATTCCTTTGGCACTCACACTATTCAGCAAGAGGGTTAAGGCACCAGTCTTAGACTCGATGAAACCATTCTGCTTTATGGCCGATGAGCCTAGAAGCTGCGAGGCCGAGTCACTTGCTTCCGAGGCCGAGCAACACTGGCAATATGTCGTTGCCATTTTGCTGATGTAGATCCATGTATGTCAACATTTCTGATCTTACATTTTGGCTAATATTTTATCAGCCTGCATTGATGTCGGATTGGAGTATCATTGTTCTTTGCTGCTTTAACCAAATGCTCCAAGAACACTGCTGGTGGCATTGCTCAAAACTTTCTTAGCACACTCATAACATCAGCTGCAGTACAATGAGCTGAGAACATTATCCAACTTTTCTCTTGTTTGTTTCACCAGGTGGAAGTTAGTTACACATGGCTGCATAGATGGGTACTCACGCTGTGTTACGTATCTTGATTGTAGTAGAGACAATTCTACATTGACAGTCCTGAAGCTGTTTGCTGAAGCCACTACAAAGTATGGAATCCCATCACGCACAAGGTCCGATCATGGAGGGGAAAACTATTTTGTTGCACTCTTGATGGAAATGGTACAGGGACGCAACCGAGGAAGCCACCTCACTGGTTAATCTAAACACAATGAGAGAACAGAGCGCCTTTGGAAATATGTTTTCAAAAAAGTTATTTCTTCTTTCTATGAAATGTTTTATAGCTTAGAGGATTATGACTTGCTAAATGTTGAGAATCCACTTGACATGGAAGCATTGCATCAGGTGTAACTGCCCGAGATAAACAGACGCTTACTAATGTTTCAAGAAGCATGGAACAGGCATCGTTCGAACAGCAGCACATTACTCCCCACATCAGATGTGGGTGTCAGGCATGCTTAAGTCTAGCAGCAACTACACATCCGTTGACTATGTGTTTAGTACGAGGGATGTGGCATCAGATTTGAGACAAGCTCTGAGTCATTATGGCCTGTCTCCAGATGCATTGGGGGAAATAGAGGTATTAGCAGCTACACCAATGAGTGACCTAGTTGTGCCCTCAACAGTCAACATACCAAGTGAATGAATCAGTGCACTAGTTGCTGAGAGCATGTCTACTACATCAGATAAAGGTACAGACTCATGCGGGAATGGCTTGACAGAGAACTCAACTCTAACTAAATTGACGGTGTTGTGTTGGTTGGAAGATGCTGGCCATGTATTTATGACATTCAAATTGGGTGATAATGCTCCATGGTACATCACCATGCCAGGCCATGTATATTATCCAATGTACGTTAGTGTTTGAATGTGTGTAACCCAAACTTACCAGAAATTGATAATAATAATCAGTATTTAGTCAGTCACTGAAGTATCATGGCACTTAAATAGTTTACAAATGAATTAAATGATGCATAGAAAGGAATTTCAATATTGCAATAAACAATAGGGAGCAATGAATATAACATAATTGAAACATGTTTCAGTCTTATACAGACATTGAGATTATTGAGCAGTTCTAATTGTGGTTGGTAGACAGGTCCAGAGACTACAGATAAATCTTTTGCTGGCAGTTGCTGAGTGAGTTGAGTGTGCAGGATGGTCTGTAATACATGGTGCATGATTGGCATTGCATATTGTGTGGTGTGAAAGAACCAAAAATCAACATAATTTGTTGAGCTTAATTTGGGTGAATATAGGAATTTTGTTAAGTTTTGGTATAGTCTGTTTCTTGCTTGTAAATGCAAAAAAGTTGACCATGCCTAGTCAGATCCAGTTCATACTTGTTATGTACAGGTATGTTCCTCATTGGGATTATATCATCCATGTTGTTTTTAGGTGAGAGATGTGAGGAACAGAGGCAACACAAGGAAAGCTTGTAAGATCGAGTTGCTCATGGCTGGTTGGATCAAGTGTAATTTGTTTTACTTGATATGGCCTGTTCATATAGCTACACAATCAGCAATAAAGGAATCACTAATAACTGTGATTTGAATGAATGAAATTGAAGTGGGTTTATTCTTGTGACCTTTTTAAAAAAATTTGGTTATGATGCCGAAGGCCAAGTATCCTTTTCAATCATGTTGGCACGTGTATGATATGACACATTTTTTTGGTTCTCCCTGACATGAATATTAATAAGTGGGCGGGGCTTAAAGTAAAATTCTTAAAATGTCAATATCTTCGCAACGGTTTGTCCGATCTGCTTGATACTTAGTATGGTGATGTAAGTTGATGAGTGGTACATTGTCACATGACAATGAAATTTCATGTAATTAATATTCATGAGTATGTGGGGCTTAATCCTCAATTGCTAGAAATAGCTTGTAAACACGAAATGTTAGAAATTAAATGTTGAATTACTGTCATTTTGAACTGGTAGATGCTCCATGATTAGTAGATATGCCCTATTGTTTTTGTTGTCCATGACATGGATATTAATGAGTAGGCACCAATTAAAGTGAAGTTCTTAAAATGTCAATAACTTTGCAACGGTATAACCGATCATCTCTATACTTTGTAGATTGGTGGTGGATAATTATAGTGTTACATTTCCATTTGAAAATAACATGTAACCTCATTAATATTCATGTGTTTGTGGGCCATATAGCATTTGTTCTCCCTCATTCCTAAACTTCTGTCATTTGTCAAATATCTTCTCCTTTTGACATCTTTTCCGGGAGCTACTGCTCTTATCTGTAATTGTTTGCTTTATAAAACCACAAAATTGCCTAGCCAGGCCATTAAAGGAGTAGTCCAGTGACAAATTAAACTGGACTAAAAAAACTAACCTTTGCAATTAAGTTGGCATATGTGTATGTTGTGATGAGTTGGCATGTTTATATGTTGTGATCAAATTTGCATGTGTGTATGTGTATGTTGCATAAATAGCTTGCTCAGACGATTAAAGGGATATTCTATAGTGAAAATAGGAAATGAACCAAATAATCTGGTATTACTGTACATGTACCTATAGAGTATAGGGAAATCTTATGTAAGTGGGGTATGATTAATGTGTTGGTAGTAAGGTGTGAAACTGGTAAAATATGATGGGTGTCAGGCGGGGGGGTTGTCAGATGAGTAGGGTGATGCTGGGGTCAGGGTTGTAGGATGGTAGGTGAGGCTGCAGGTGGTATGATGGTAAGGGTTTCGCTCTGGGTTGTGTCGTATGATCCCCACGTGGTTGTCTGGAGAGGGGGTGTGGGGTGTTGAAATGCCTATAGTCAACTATATCATTTTCTTCAACTTTATATGTAGATCAATTGAGGCATTAATTGTTGGTTTTGTTTATGATGGCCAGGTAATCTACAGTTTATCATGTTTGCAAGTGTATGTGTAATCTTAAAAACGATATATTTAATTACTGTAAATATATTGAATAAGTGGTAAATATGCTCCATGATTATTACATGGACCTCATTGTTTTTGTTGTCCAGTACATGAATATGTGGGTGGGGCTTTTAATCAAATTTTTAAAATGTCAATATTGTTTTTCAAATATATGTCTGATCACCTTCATACTTGGTATAAATTTCATTTATATTCATGAGTGCAACTGTATGTCTGATCAACTTCAGTTTGGGTTCAGTTGTCTGGCAATAAGTACAATACAGGTATATTACAATAAAGAATTGTGACTTAAATTATTTCACAAACTCTCATCGGCATCGGAACCACTAAACCTGCTTAATTCTCAAGATCCAGGAGGCCTCTCTTGAAACTGTTTACATTATAAGGGATTTCTGCAGCTTTTATGCTGTCCTTATGTATGTAGGGCTAGACCTTTTAGTAATATGCTCAGAATTGGTTGATGGAACAGAATTTAACATCTTCTAGAGGCTGATCTTAATGTCTTGAACCATGCTTCATTTGGAGTGTCCACATTTGTCAATGGTCATTTATTCATGGTTTATGGTCTCTATATGGACTGAAGTTGGACAGATTTGCAGAAATATGAGACAATTAAGCAAATCATCATAGGAATCATGGATTTCAGTTATAATGTGATCATCTGGTCATTTTATGAAAACATGCAAAATGATTCCTCTCCTTGAATTTAACAGTAGTGTTGAGATTGTCATAATAATACTTATAATAGTTCAAGGTCAAAGGTCATCTTAGGGTCATTTTCAGCCATTTCAAACATTAAAAGTGCCTCTCCTACAGAATAATTGGGGTGATTATGAAAGTTGGTCACTTTCATTATCAGGTCATATGGGGATCATTTGAGGTTTTTTCTGTGACCTTCAGCATGGAAATGGTTTTATATTTTGTACAAGTTTTGGTGGATCTTTGAGGCTTGGCAGTGAACTTGCTAGTGATAGGGTCATGTCGGGACTTGATAATGTCATGTTGGGACCTGTTCATGACAACATGAGATGGCACATGGTATTATACATGAGCTACTGCACCACGGGCTCTATTGTTTACATTTGCTGACCTTTGGCCTCTACTGATCATGTGTTCACTGAGTAATTTACCTGCAAAGTATGCAATGCATCCCTCTATGCCATTATCTTTGATGAGGCTTCCAACTTATTGTTTTATATAACACAAAATGTACACAAGAAATGTGGATGACAATTTTTATTCCAGACAAGTGACAATAGCAAAATGCTTTGAAACCTTATATGTAACATACAGATATAACAGCCTCAAGGACAATCACTCCAAGAAAACTTTATTACACCAATAGTCAACCTCTCATTGGCAGAGAGACAAGCTCACAAGATGAGGTCAGGATTCATGTGGATAGGCACACTGACTTTGACCCTTTTTAGGTTACCATCCTATGCTTGGTCTTTTGCCAGGAGACATGCACAAATAAGTGCAGCAGACAGTGACATATCAAGTAGGTGGTACTTACTCTTCTGCCTCGGGCCACTCAGCCTCCTCAATGACGTAATTTTTATACAACCTTAATTTAACAAAAAATTATGCTTTTACTTACATTCTCATGTATGTAACATACATAACAACAATGTTTGATTAGTTTCTAACTTTTTATGTTTCCATTAAATATAATGATATCGAAATAATTCACCAGAACTCTCTGTAATGCGTTTGAATTTTTACAACTGTTGACATATTTGGTATATGTTATAACAAATGCCCAAGGGCACTATGGTAACTTGCTTAGTGGTATATGATTATGATATTTATATACATGACATTATCACAGCAAGTTTGGGCCCAAATGCTGTAAATAATTATGGGCCCACATATACAGATTATTAACAAACACTATAGCCAACGCTCTTTGTGGTCTAAAAAGTCTGGTGAAAAAATAATTACAGGTGACAAAATTCTGGGTGAAATTTTTTACATTTAAGCTTAAAATAAGCCACTTCCCCGTCATCAGCATGCATAAAATTTCACACGATCATATTCATGTGAATGCCAAAAACATGAATTTTGCTTACATAATTATTGCTTTATTACAATTTTTGGTTTGACATAAATTTTCATGTTATCAGCACCATATGGGCCATCCACCCACCAAGTCCGGTATTGTTTCGTCATTTCCTTGTTGAGTAATCATGCACACACACACACACGCGCCAAGTTGATCGCATAGCTATGTTCCTTTTGCTCTCAGCAAGGAACAAAAAACAGAAAGCCAAAAGGCTTGGCGTTGGGACAAGTATATGTGGAGGGGACAAGGGTATGAAGGATACAGGAATGTGCAGGAGGCAAGGAAATCAATAGGGTTCCTGTACTGAATGTCAGGTACATATATACCAAGTTTCAGCATGATATGATAAGGCGTGGTAGACTTAAGAGTTTTTACAAGTCCTGAATATTTGAACTCTGTTGACCCCAGATGACCTCTGACCCCTCCCAAAAACAATAGGGTTCCTGTACTCATTGTTTTGACAAGCAAAATTTCACAAAATGACATTTTTTCTAAGTTTCCACACAGAAAGACCTTGGATCTTGACCAAAAACAATAGGGTTCCTGAACTTATCGTGCGGAACACACACACCAAGTTTCAATTGGATCGGAACCAGGCGGTCTGCACCAAAAACAATAGGGTTCTTATACTCATAGTGAGAAACACACACGAAGTTTGAACTTGATCTGACCAGGTATGTTTACAAGCAAGATATCACACACATATATACATACACACATACACATGCATAGATTCCTTGAGACTTCGTCAAGGAATCAAAAACAGAGCATAATTTAGAGCAAGCTCATTGCAAATGCTTCACAGTCCCCCATAATAGCCTTCCATTCCCTCTTGAGTTCATTTTTGGAGGTGTAGTTCACTGGGCATTGAATCAATTTCCCACACGTACGTACAACGGGAAACTTGGCGGAAGGTAGGAATGCCACTGTTATAGGTGTGTTTGGCATAACACAGGAACCAGTTGTGAATCGAAGGAAGTCAGCGACATCCTCCACATCCAGGGACTCCACAAAGTCCCGTAACCACCAGAACACAGTTTCTTCTTGTGGTCGTAGATCACCTTCACACTTGATCACTGCGGCAACTTTGTGACCAGTTGGAAGCTGTGTGGTGAAGATATGATCTATCATCTGCAATGACAGATGCTGCCAAAATGATTCCCTATGTGCTGCTGGAATGCCCTTTCGCATTTCGTACACATTATTGACGATGACAGCCTCTGCAATAGAAGGTACCTGATTTTTTCTGAGTTTCATAAAACTTGTACATGGAGAACATATCCAACAATTTGGATTTGTCAGACTCAGTGAGGGTGTTGAATTTCTTCAGAGCCTTCCTCATGAGGGTCCTTTCTGAGGGGGTTACATAATCTAAACAATCACACAAGAGGTATTCTTCTGATGGTGGTTCATCAAACACAAGCATTGTCAGGAATGTTCTTGATAATCGTGGAGGGATTACCTGGACAAGACAAGCTGTATGAGTCAGTATCTTCCCCAGGGTAAGGTAATCCACCTTTAGGGCACGCTGCCGGTGTAGCGGTAATTTTGGAACCATGGCTCCTTCCCCTGAGAAATATATCTTCATGGCCTCTGTCCAGATCATCGAGAACATGTCTCGGGTTAAGCCACCAAAGTCAGCCCCATCCTTTCCTTCAAACAGCACATGGAGCTTCTTGAGGTGGATGTTTTCATGGTTTTTAAATGCCTCCATGACATCATTTAAAACATGGTTTCGTCTTATCTTAATTTCAACTGTTTCATCATGAAGGCACCGCTCCAGTGCAGTAAAAGCTGTGAGAATAAGGAGAAAACAATCAAACAGTATCTCAGAAAACGTATTTGGCAACCAACAATTTAGATAGATACATCCTGATATTAACATGTGGCCATTTAACAGTGATGATAATGAATGACAATGGCAAGAAGATGGAAGTTTCACTATCAACCTGCCCACACAAATGGAAATTGTGTTAGAATAAATGCATGTGCATGTACATGATTCATTTAGACCAAGTGACATGTACACTTGGTTTTTCTAGTACCTTATATTTAGTACATTGAAGAAATCCAAACTCCAGACCGATTTTTTGTCAATACGTTTATAAAAATATGAAATATCTGCTATCGCGCAACATATCTTCTGACGTACACGGGGGTCAACCATATCATTCACATTGAGACAAAACCTTCCGATATACGAGTGATGACATAAATGTATTAATGACAATGAAATCATGGCTGCCAATAGAAAATAGATGTTTAATGCACTTTAATTTAATTCTTTTATATTGCATTGAAGTTCAAGTTACCTAGCCTCTTCCCCAAATGAAGCAATTGTGTATCATTTTAACCAACCACTCCCTCCCAAACACACTATATAGTTCTTTATAACTGGATCACAGGTACAGCCTAAGCTTCTGCAAATTACATACTGTATTGTACAGTGTACATTACTGTATAGGCCTATATACCCATTATGTACTCTAAGCAACTTTAATGACCTCACAAAGTTTCATGGTCATTTGTGGTTTTATGATGGGTGATAATACTTTTAGTTTAATTAGCAGGTTAGTATGGTATGTGCAGGGCCTAATGTTGGCAACATTGACTATACTGGTATAGTGTATAGGCAGCACATAGTGTACTGTATGCCATCTAAATGCATGCCAATACATAAACTTATTGCTTAGTTGAATGTTTATATTTTAACACTGGAAGTATTAGCATTATACAAAATACCCCATTAGCTATATGTACCTCATTGTCAATTTAGTAATATTGTCGGAAAATCGTGGGTTTTATAATAGTTGCTGCATTCATTATGATCAAGGTTTTAATATTGATGTTGCGGGAAGTGGAAGGGTGAGATGAGCGGCCGGGTGGAGCAATGTTTCCCACCAAGGTTTTTTTTTTGGGGGGGGGGATGAAAAATGGAACAGAAAAAAATTGCCCTAAACAATTAACAAGAGCCCAATGGGCACTGTGGGTATATGACAATTTGTTGACATTTTTTAACGATGAGACCTGAATATAGCATCACAACTGTAAAACTTCAAACATTTTTTCTTTGCCTATTTTCTCCGAAAAGTACAATTTTTATTAACATTAAGGTCACCCGGGGGTCAACCCATTTACATTTTTCTTTGGTGAGATCTAAATATAGCTTGAAAACTGTAGTAATCAAAACTCCTTAAAAAAAATCATAAAAAAAGAGGAAATTATATGATGGGACGTATTTGGAGGCCAGGAAATTAATATTTATAAGCAAAAAAAATTATACAAATTTCAGCACTTTTGCTTGGTTACTTTTGTCATAAATCTTCAATGCACAACAGGTTTATAACTTGCGATGATGGGTGGCCTATTTGGTTTTAATTTGCATTTGCAAAAACTGTTTCATTGTGAAGAAATTTGATAAAGTCAATAAAATTCCACAAAAACTTGTAAATGAGTTTATCTTATCAATCAGTCAATGCTAGATGTCTATAAACAAGGCATAGGCTCAAGGTAACAAATATTCGTATTCTTTTGTCTTGATATGTACATTGCTTTAAAAGAGAATGAATGTCTGAAAATTCCGAAATGAAATATGAATCAGGTGTGTTAGACAGCTTCCCAAATTTTTATAGAAAAAGTATTGTTTCCACCCCAAGTTATGAAAATCAGAAAAGGGCACTGTCATTTTGTGCCCGCAAAGAATTCAATTGACTTGAGCAAGTCAAATTGTGATGTCATCGAACCCCCAATAGCAGCAATGTAATGTACTTCTTTGTTTTTGTTCCCCATTTCTCTCATGAATGCACCTACAAATGTAAATTTCTTGTGTTTAAATTTTGAAGTGTATCATACAAAGTTTGGATTTATGTGTATATTTTCAGATATTTCACAACAGATTATAAAGAAATAAACTTTAGTTATTTAGTTACAAGTGGACAGGCGACATCAGAATCACTTTAAAATGGAAGCACACTGCTTGATTGTCAGCAACATTCAATTTAAAATATCCTAGAAACAATATTTTTGGATCATTTTTGGTGAATATGATCACTATATGATAGGAACTCAATTTATATCATTATTCCATATTCAAAATGCGAGACTTTCATTCTCCTTTAAAGTACAAATTTGAAATGGAATTATTCTTATGCAAATTTCGTGAAAATTATATTTACTGTTTGGGCAGAAGAGCTATACTCTACCCTTTTAACTAGGTATATCCGTACCACATTAGATGTATGTGTATATATATATAACTTAAGTCATATGTTTACACCTAAAATGACCTACTGACTGTGATAAATTTGGGCCAATTAAGTGGGGGGGGGGGGGGCTTGGACTCTCCCAAGAGATAAAATAAAAATTCACTTAATTGTTAAAAGAGACACTGTATGATACCACATTACCTTTAGTTAAAGGGGAATGTGTGATCTGCTGTACTGTTAATTTTTTGGATGTTCCATAAATGTATGTTTGTCACTAAATGATTTGGGTTTGACTAATATAAATAACACTTTTTAACACTAAGTAAATCTTCCAATTAACCTTTTTAAACTCTCCTCCTCCTACACCTGTAATAATGTTGCTTTGACATTAAGGTTAAAGTTTGGTTCAATAAATTTCCACAAGTAAAATGAATTACATATGTATGGTAGTGTTTTTAAAATGTCACAAATTATCTTTCATCCTATGCCCCTGATTAATTTCTGACAGCCACAATGATCAATATACCTGGATACATGATCATGTCTAAGTATTGATCTTTCAAAAGTGATAGCAACATGTATAGAAACCACAATGATGATTAAGGATTAACTAATTACACTCTGTGGTCAACCACGTGCATATTCGTACATTCTAATCAGTTGAATTATGTTCTCTGTAATAATGTCAGCTTCTTGTATAATCATCATGTGCCATTAATTATGGCAATGCACAGATTTTTTCCAGTCTGTACATCCTGAACTTTTAGTGGGCTTTTTCTCCCTTGAATGTGTGAATTATTCAAAATCTCAGGAACCTTTAATTTGTATCTGAAATGTTATATGTCCATGTGAATGCCAATATATGTCTGCCTGTTTGATGTACGTACGTATCATCGCAAACTTCTGAGATCTCTAACATCACACTATAATCCAACTAAGACTGTGAATTGGGTCAGAATAAAGTGTCTTGTAAGTTTTCTCTATGAATATGAAATAAACATATTTTGATTAGCTTCAGAATTTTCATCTTAAACTCATAATAAAGTATGAACACTTATCGTTTATGATTAGCCGTGCCTGTTATACTGACAGTTTATAGACAATGTGGCCTAAAGTGTTAGGGATAGGCCTGTACATGTATCTTTTTAGTACAGTGTAGGCTATATGCACAAAATTTGTACAAAATTGTCTATGTGTACAAATACAAACAACCACACAGTTTGAAATTAATTTAGGCTGACTCTTGTTCCTAACAAAAGAGAAGCAGCAAGTCCAGTAATCCCCAGCTTCCTGTTTACATGCATTCATGCATGTTCAGTGAACTGTGACAGACTGTCCATATATACAGCCATTGCATACACACTGCATGAATACACATTATATAATATACATACAGGTTGGAACAGACGACAAGCTTTGTTGCATGGGCTACAGTGTACTTATGGATAATTTGGATTTCTCATCCTACAAGGATTTTTCATAACATATTGGAAATTCAACAAGAATAAATATGAATTGGATTATTTTTATACTCAAGACATATATATATACTCAGGACATCAATATGCTATTTTGAGTGGAACAATTTAGTTTGTATTATTATTCTAAATTATGACAATTATTTTGGATCTTTTTGGACGACTTCAAAGAAATCGTGCATAATGAAATGAAATTGCATATTATGCAGACTGTGAAACCCAACTGTGTAATCTTAAGAGAACGATATAGGAACATGGTCGCCTGTAGAGCTTTTGTGAGAACCATTCTTGCAAGAATTACAGGAGACCATATTCCACTTCAGATTTCCTATACGGTAAAATGTCTTATAGATTTCCTATAGGGGAAAATTTCCCATATATATATATTTTTTCAATATCAAAATTTCTGCCATTAAATGTTACCTATATGTACCAAGTTTCATGTAGATCCAACAATGTTAAGTAATTTGACAAATTACCTTCATTTTGTAATATTACGTCGGGACTCGCGAGAGAGAGAGAGAGAGGTACTGGAGTATCTTGATGCCGTATTCTTCGCTTCTTGAGGAGACGTCTCGAACGGGCGATAGAAGAAATCACTGACAGTTCTCACAAAAACAAGTTGACAAGATAGGATTTGATTATTGTTTCTCTATAATTTCTTCTCTGTCGATTCTCTTACAAACAAAACAAAATTACAATGATCTAACTTCGTCAATTACGCAACTCGAAGTCACGAACTTGCGGGACCATGCCGCCTTTTATAAAACAATCCACCGAAAATCCCACTGCGCATAGTCAGAAGGCAGCCAATAACCTGCCCATCCTGCATTAACTAACGATATAAAAATCAGTGCGTACATGACTCATCTGCCCTGATTGGTTGGGATTTTGGAAGTCCACCCCTTTTTATGGAAACTACCATACCACGTGAGAAGAGCCTTCTCGAATGTTCCACAGACACATCGGATCTATTTTGGGAAAAGGCCCTGTAACATGATTCAATAAGATAGTAAACACTTCTCGACCCAGATAAATATTTAAAGGGGCTGTACGGTCTCTCGATGGAGTGTTTCAGGAACATCAAAGATGCAGTATTACTATTTCATAACAATATGACTATCAACATTTTCGCCCAAAAAATTTTCGCCACTTAATGTTACCTATATGTTCCAAGTTTCGTGTACACCCAACAATGTTTAGTATTTTGGTACATAGCTAACATTGGTTCATGTACATGTATGAATTCACACACTATAACACATATAACTGAATAATGCTAAAGCACACGTACACTGAGTAATGCAAATTCAATATTTCTACATATACTCAATGGCCCCTACTGTCATCTATACCATGCTTTGAGCTTGAAAAAAAATTCAGTGACCAAAGTTCCTATACCTACAATGTTGGGTTAAAAAGGGTAAATTACATTACACTATTCCACACACTGAAGCAATAGGGAATTCCAATAGGGAGTGTAAGGTAGCCCATAATATTACTGTTTAGGGCTAAAATGAGCCCCCCTCCACTCCCTTCATCAAAATGCATAAAATTGCACACCGTCATGTAGCTGCCATTAACAGACGTCTATACCAACTTTTAAACAAATCTGACTTACGGATATCAAATTAATGCAATTTTAAGATTTTTACGTTTGACCCCATAACCTCATTATTCAAGATATGAGCACCTTCTCTGTGGGGCTTATATGCAAAATGCATGGTGCAATTTTACCATCATTTATATTATATTGATGTATTTTGTGTGTGTGTGTTTGATGAAGCAATCATATGGCATATCTATAGCCCAAATATTACCTCAATCCACCTTTCCCTTATTGAGTTACTTTACCCAAGCAAGTGTCACAGATGCACACATATACTCGCCAATTTGAATGCATAGGTTCCTTTTGCTAAAGCAAGGAACCAAAAATTATTGTGAAATAATTTAATCAAGTCCAAATATATCAACATACCATGACACAGGTGCATTCCACCCAATGCGTATCGTGACCGGAAAATTTCCCTCTCCGACATCTCCAACCCGGACATTTCCCCCCTTCCCGTTTAAATTTCTTTGATTGGGGGTGGGGTTAGGGTCAGTGTGGGAGAAAATCGGGGGTAATGTCCGGGGGAATTGTCTGGGTGGGGAATTAACCCGGGGGAAATGTCCTAGAACCATGCGTATATCTAGGCACAGAAATTTAAGATAGATCTGTCCACTGCACATCACACAAAATGCTGCACACTGACTGAGTGAGCAAAAACATTCCTCTGAGATGCACATGCAGCTTCCTGACCCCCAGTTGAAGAATTGAGCATTCTCATGGGGGCTTAGATGCAAAATGCCAGGTGCAATATTCCCATCATTTTAATTATATTGATGCATTGTTTGTGTGTGTGTTTGATGAAGAAATCTGTGGTGGGGGAAAGACAAAAATCCCAGGAAAAAATTACACCTCACTCACAGCACCACCACTGACTGTGGATTTCCTTTTGCATGGTAACAGTGGTTGCTTGGGATGGAGACACTGGAGAATGTACTGAAGAATGAAATGGTATGTTTCTATCATTAAAAACAAACAATTACTTTGTTTTCATACCACTTTTTTTTGTGGAGATATATAACACTGCTATATGGTGCGATGCCCACACCAAAAATCAGCCCACCTAAATAGACTTGGACTCTGTTATTCTGAACACCATCACCCATCCCCTGATTGAACTGTATTCATGTGATACATTCCACAGCAGGAGATGATAAAATACTGTATAAAATATTCACTAGAATATTTCTCAGCAAATATTGTTCAAATCCTGTCTTCATTGCAATCACATTTAGAACTAAGTGTGGAAATTGCATACTAAAGTTAACTTATTATTGTCATTGTGTTTCAGAAAACACACCTCAATTTGGGGACTTTTATTAATAAATGTGTTCATGTAACATACCTTCATTTTGGGACATTCTCATTAACAATATGTTTTTGGGACCATGCATATTCATAATGAGGATGCCATGGGAGGTGCAAAAAAGTGATTTCCTGGATTTTAAATTGTGGACCGGCATTCGGTCCCACAATTTGAAAATGGTCCCACAGTATAAGGTGTGTATTCAGTCACTGGTGCCACAATTGACCCAACGGTGAGTTAACACACACACATACACACCAAATTGATCGCATAACTTCCTTTTGCTTTCAGCAAGGAACCAAAAAAACAACTCACCTTCATGAAGATCATTTCTCAATTGATCCATGAAAGCAATGGAAGAAGCAAATGTAACCTACAAGAACAAACAATAGTATTTTTTCACTATTAACTACACCGGTTCACTCATTGAATCTTTATTCATTCAAAGTATAACACTTTACTACACCATGCATGTCAGGAATTGTGAACCTTGCGGCCAGGTGAATATATGCAGCAAGCCAATCGGTTTAATTAGGAGAGTCTAAAGGGATGTGCTAAGCACAAAGATATAGCTAGTGGTCAAATAAGGTTTTTACTGCATGTGATTTATGGAGGTATGGAACACAAACAATGCAAACTTTGGACGGTTGCCCTGGATGATTTTAAGCCATAGAAGTTGG
>JAIPMN010026243.1:0-10964 GCA_020650975.1 Apostichopus californicus
CAAAATCTACTAGTAATGATTTTTTATATTTGGCCAGAAGAATGTCCAGCTGTGAACTACATATTTTCCCCACTTGATTTAGTTGGGCCACTTAGGAGGGAACGACTTATACCTTCTGGACAAATTATTTATGCATTTTCCTGCGCCCTGGCGCTCAACAGGCTATAAGAAGGGACACTGCTCAATATCCCAATGCTAAATATTCAACAAATTGATGGTCACAAAAGCTATAGTATGTCGTCCAAAACATGTTGGCAATAACGCAGTTGCAGGTGTCAGCCACATATCACAAAATATGTCAAGGAAGTAAAACACCATTGGTGTAGGTAACAACTGCTGGTAGTTCAGAAGATCAAACGTTACAATAGCTTTGCTCACTTGAAATTTGGTAAAGGCCAGCAGAGATCAATTTTTGTGTTTGAAAGGGGGCAAGAGAAGAGATTTTTGGTCAAAGAAGTAGAACATCACATGTGTAGGTAAGATCTGTGCAGATCAGCCACGGAGTTAGGCTCCTAGCCAAACTAGACTTATCTGGTGCTTAATTGATTCAAGCATTTGTCCGTAATAGTTTTCAGTAAACTCCCATCAAATAAACTAGGATTTCCATGTTCTTTACTTATAATGGAAATAAACTATCAAAACAAGACTCAATTGAACAGGAAGCATACAGATAAGTTTTTTAAAAATTCTTAACAATATGTAAGAAATTCTCTCAAACTAACCTTTAACTGTGATGGTGAAAGAACAGTCATCAGTATTTTGAGAAAAATCTTCACAGGAACAAGTCACTGTTGTAACTCCCACTAGAAAGCCACTTTGGCTTGTTACATTACAAGCAGCTTGAATGTCTGTGTCAATGTTGTCAGAACATGATGCCGTAAAGTTAACTCGTGCAGTGGTACCTTCTTGCAGCCTTGCATCAGTATCCATATCATTTGGACAGCTAGCCGTTGGGGGAGCCACATCTTCAAGTTATAAACGAAAATAAGAAAGGTTAACTAGCAAATGTACTCAGATTATTTACAAGTTTTCAATCAAGGAAGTACAACATTATTGGTGTAGATAATAATTGCAGACATAAGGTCAATTGTTACAATAGCTTTGGTCACTTAAAATGTTATATACCCTCTCTAGTACTGATCAATTACATAGCCAATTTAAATCCAGTCAATATTGTTAAACTATATAGCTGCTCATCAACTCTCACAAGTCTGTCTTTCCTTTCATATTCGAAACCACCGAATTCTTGTAAAATGATACTTTGGGGTCATTTTGTGAACTAGAATGTTGCGCAAACATCTTCTTAATTGTGGTGAACGACTGAAGAATCATGGATAAGATCATTACGTTGCACATCTTATCACTACATTGCATTGTAGTTTGCAATAATTGGAGTAAACATTCTGATAGTCTGCGATGGTGTCATTGTGCTGTTATCATGACCTCAGACCAATATCAAAGGCCCTATTGCAAAGACACAATCATTAATACATAATAAATACACAATTAAGATTCATAAGAGTAACATTAAATCTAATAACTGAAAATGTTAGGCACCAAAAATGAACTAAGTACTTGATAAGTGTGCCTGGTAGTACCTTTCTCTTTGGAAGGAAGATAAAATGTTGCTCGCTTCAGGATGGGTAAAAAATTGAAAAGATAGTGCACCGATGAACTGCGATTTAAACTTTACCTAGTTTTCGGCAGATCCATCTTTCACGTTGACAGTTTCGCAAAGAAGACCCAGAGCCACATCTTCTGTAGCGCCAATTTCTACCAAAGCATACCAAGTAATTGGGCAAATTGTTAATGTTAGGCCCACTTGTAACGATTGCAGTAGATGAATGAGGCCTATTTTCAGTATCTGTACATCTCTTATTTTCATCTGGTACTGTCGGATTTCCCGTTAAACATTTTAAGCGACCTGCATAATGAAACGTACGTCTTTGGGCATTGTTGCACCCCCGTGTTTGACATGATTGCCCATCTGGGGAAAGGATATCAAAGGAGTTTTAAATTGGTCTAAAACCTCAAACAGTGATATGTGGGTAGAGACAATTCCACTGGAATGGTTTACACAATGAAACTTTGAACTCTGATAAGCTTAAATTATGGGAAGAAAAAACCCGTTAACAAACTGCTTATCTACTACAAAAAGCCTGCGCTGGTAAATATCTAAAAAGTTATAGCGCGTGATATTTTGCTTTGGTTCTTCATCAGTCTAACTCTGTCCATTTTGCTCTATTCATTGTTCAATGGTCCAATTTGGCTGTATGTCCATCTGTCTCTTGTAAATGATGTAATGTTTAGTCCCTCAAGGATAAACAAGTCAGGTACTTTAACTTTTAAAAGTAGCGGTATACACTTTTGTAATTGCTTTTCTAAGCACTGCAGTTAATAAACTGTCCATGCACGGAAATAACCTAAATCAGGTGGATCCAAATGCCAATCATCATTAAACTTTACTTCATTAAGGCTTTACTTTGAACTGTTATTAAAAGGTTTAGAGAACCGAATTTCTATCGACCATAAATGATTTTTGACCGCTGAAAACAATAGCGGATTCATACCGAATAAGGTGAACCCACGTTAAGTGTAAAGTTTACTAAAGCTCTAGTTTTTGAGTTACCATGATAAGTCTTTCAGAGATCAGATCTTCAGTTCTGTTGACCTAAAATGACCTAACATGGTGCTGAACTTACCAGAAGCAGCAATAACGAGCATAGTGAACAGTAATCCAAATTCCTTCCAAATAGTTGGAAAAGCCATGACCTGAAAAAACGATGAAGTTGATATGGTCAATTATATGAAATATTAAAGGACCCAGCAGACCAAACTAAACATATGGATGCATAGTTACACAATTGATATTTTGTCTATGAGTTAACTTCTTGTTTTGTGGACCGTACTATTAATACAAAGATTACCCAAATTGATAGCTGTTCTTTAATATACGTCCAAATTCACTTAAAGAGTCAGCTTAATGAGTTTCTTATATCATGTTGCAAGGATGTCATTCGTTTCTCATATATTCTTGTAATCTTCAATACTTGATAACCTTCAGCTGGCACATTCGATCTCCCTAAATCAATTTGTATATCCTTGTTGAAAATTGCCATGTGTTTAACGTTAAATTAGTTCCGACAGACAAGGTCTTGTTGCTTATGCTGAAACGTGTAATCTCTCATTCTCACTCTTTACATGCTTGAGGTGGTATACAAGTTAAAAGACAACTCTTCTTGTTACAAAAATGTGTCCCTATTGAAATGTCACACTGCATTTTTAATAATACCTCATAAGGCAGACTGTTACTCAGATTGCAGAAACAGAGATACTGACAAATATTCCTTAAAGTTCAAGGGTGATGATGATCTTTGATTTGCTCTATGGTGTAGTTCTATCCTTCAGTTCCTGCAAATTGGTGAAATAATTCATCAAAGTGCACCGGAATACAAAATTAGTTGTTCCTTCCTCAGTGCAAACATTTTAGCCAGTTTCATTCAAGCTGTTTAACTGGGCTCACTTTTTAAATAATTTGACTAACAAACACAGCAACTACAGTGTCAATCAGCGCAGCAACATATGTATAACACTGTATGCAAAGTAAGGGATATGCATGATTACACCACCATAATGTAGGCCTACCATCATATATAAGTTTAACGTTAATAGTGAGATTTAGTGTTTCTGGCCTGTTGTACTCTAACAGCCTATCTTTCTCTCACAGACATTTAATTGAGGAATTCAATGATACTTCCCATAAGATTTGTTTTTGATCTAATAGTAGTTGTCACTCATAGTTAAAGCTAATGGAAACTTTTGTGCTGTGTATTTAGCAAACAGGATGTGTTCTTTATTTTGCTGTTTTAATTTGAATGTAATTTAAATTGTTTTAAAGATATAAGCAGAGGCATTAATGAATCACTATTATTCTTTATATGTTTTATCTAGGCTACTGTTCTAATTATTTTGGGGTATTTATTTATTTAGTTGTGGTTCCTTCCTACATTTTTTGGCAATTGGTTATGTGTGGTATTGAATTGAATATATTATATCCACCACATTTGCAAAACTACAAATCCAAAGAAATAAAAAATAAAACAAAAAATAAATGTAGTAAAGTGAAATTTTGTTGTATGCACCCGTTGAGTATTTACATGTATTACGTAATATACTGTTTTGTAGCGTTAGTAGCATTTGCACATGTTTGTCAGTTCTGTATACGTCGTTTTAATGGCAGCATCGTCCCTGCAGAGCTCCGGGGTTCGCCTCGTTATCCCTTTCGTATTTTGTCATATTTCATTAATCTTGGGTCGTCAATAGCCCAGATCTACATATATCTTTACTATCTGGAGTCCGTGAGGAGATGTCCCCTTCTTAGAGGCAGGATGCCTCAGGTTTTGGATGGTTCGGCTTCTGGCTCGAAGCCACTGGTTTCCAAGATGGCGGACCTATCATATATATATAGCGAGCTAGCGTTGATGGAGTCTCGATGTCCATGAGCTTCTTTTCCCGCGAGCGTAGAGTCTTCTTCTTCTTCTTTATCGCGAGCGAGTTGACTTCAGTGTAGTAAGAGTTTAAGTATAAATATTATTATTAAATCCCGTACGTACCCTTATTGTTATTTAAATGCATTGTAGTTTTAAGTGTTGCCCCTTTGGCTAGGTTGTACTTTACCGTACAGAGTACGTGACAGGTTGTGTTTTGGACCTTGGTCCTATGGGTTTATAGCGTGTGTTGTGTATCGTGAAACACGTGTATAGTATTGCGTACTTTAATACTGTAGTGTTCCAGTACCGGTTAGGTTGGATTTCAGTTTACAGTTGTATTGAAAGATTATTTATTGTAACTGTATTTTAGTATTGTACAGCTCGCAGTGTAAAGAGCGTATTCGTATTTTGTATTCTGAACATTATTGTTACTGTTGTTGCTATAGAGTTGTCTCAGAGCTTTTCCTTTTAATCTTAGCCATTTTGGATAGCTATAGAGTGACAAGTCTCTTGAGAGTTTGTGGGTTCAGGAGGTGAAAATTCCTGCTGTCTAGGAACAGTTTAGGTGAAAAGGCCTATAATGTGTTGCAGCTGGCATAGGTTGCCCTGACCATTACGAAGGTGCTAAAATTCCTCGCCTGTTGGCAAACGTTTTGTATTATTTATGCAGATTATTTCATTATGTTCATTTTACATTGTTCTTTATGCACTTTATACATTATTGTATTGAGTATAGGTTTTCCCCGAGCCAGGATAGTTTTAATTAGGAGTAAAGAGCCATTCATTATGAAGCCATTTAAAGAATATTAAGCCATTTGTTCATTTGTATATTTTCATTATCATTTTGTAGAGTTTGTATAATAAAAGTCAGCCGTTGTTTCAACGCAAGAACACTCTTGCATCCTCATTTATAACTTGTGAGTTCGAAGCGTAGGACCCTAAATCCGGTAATCTCCCCCGCCATCCGCGGTTCGCTTCATAAAGAAGCATAACAAATACCAGTAATGATTGCAAACCTTTACAATAAAGATATTTAAGTTACAGTTTTGAATAACCTTCTTCCAAAAAGTACACAAGTTTAAAGATTAACTGACCTGTATGTCAAAACACTAGTCAACTGTCAGAGTACACAAATGGAAGCTACATTTGTTGCAAAAATTGGGTCAATTGAGACAATTTTAGACCACTTTAGGCTTCCCTGTTTACTACCAAGTTAAGAGGTTTGTGTACAAGGTACAAACCTTCAGGCTCTCACAAAGTCACAGTGCAAAAGCTTGATGCCTCACTAGTAATGTGAGAAAATTGATGGTGCCATGAATGGCCAACTTGTCAGCAATTCAGTGATGGGTAGGGTTGAGCTGTGAGAATTATAAAATTACTTACATACCACGTCACTTTGACGATTTGTATGTAAGTAAATGGGCAATTATATGGAGTATGTTACCTTATGGGCCTATCATAGGTATTGCTCACTCTCCGCAAGCATATGAAGAATTCCAATGGTTGCCATCACGACTTCCAGTCGCCAAAGTGTTGAATTTGAAGACAAAATTAAAGGCGTGAATAGTGCAATATTTTAGAGGGTCGGTAAAATTATAGTGTTGGATAGACGTATATATGGGAAGCTGATGGGCTTGTGGCGCACGTTATTAATTGAAGAGTACCCTGGTCTCTCTGATTTTTCTACTGCAGTATTTTGTAATAAGGCGCTCAACTAGTTAAACGCAGTGTCAGAACCGTATGCGTAATTTTCCCCAGGACGAACCTGGCAATTTCGACGCGATTGCGCGCTCGAAGGGAGCTATGTTGTCAGCTTGGCACTACTCGCACGTATCTGAACATGAATGGGTTAAGTCGGCAAAAATCCTACTAGAGGACATTAACGCCAACCGAGAACTACAAAGTTGGAGTAAGAGCATAAGTTATTATATAACAAAACAAGAGTTAGTAAGCTTGTCTTTGAAACAGTCTAGACTAGGTGCATGCACGATGTCTGATGGCAAAGCATTCCAATCTTTTAAGTTGCGAGGGAAGAAGGAATATTTATATAAATGCTTTCTAGTGTAGGAAACTTGTTAATTAAGATCATGTTTATTTCTTTTGTAAACAGTTTTTGTTGGGATTAGATAGTGTTTATCAATCGATACAAGATTGTTATTGATTTTTATAAAGCATTGCAGACGTGTTTGATTTCTTCTTGATTTTAGCAGGGCCAATCTAGTTTGCTTATTTGTCACACTGGATTTAGAAGAGTAGTCTGCAATACAAAATCTAGCTGCTCTTCTCTGAAAAGCTTCTACTTTATCCACATTACACTGGTGGTGGGTGTCCCAGACTACTGAAGCACACTCGAGTACTGGCCTGACAAAAGTTTTGCATGCTGTATTTTTAACACCTTGAGAGGTAACGACTTATAAAGCCAAGAACACGGTTTGCTTTATTTGTTATGTTATTGATATGTTTACCCCATTTATTTTAGTAAATACACTGAAAACTGGTCATTTAGGATATCTGCTTTGGTTTTGCTGTCACTTTGGAGTTTGCCGTACTTGTTCATGATGCTTCTTTAAACGGAGGTATATAGTTAACGTGTGTACTACGTGCTTATACATACCTTTAAGTCTATATTGCAACATGGTCACCCTTCTTGAACTAGTTTTACAATAATTTGAGATTAATTTCTGACTCAGTGAAGTGCAGAGAATTTTGTTGAAATATTAAAATTTTAAAATTAGTATTAGATGTATTACTTGCTTTGAGGTCAACGGACTACCTATCTAATTTGCCCTATATATCCAGTACATTTTGTGTGTGTGTGATCATCTAGTTCAAACTCTGTTGAAATGTTTGGAAAGCTCTTTTCGTTCCCAAGATATACACATTTGGTTTTGTTTATAAATCTGGGGAAACATTACATATGTGCAAACTATGATGTTACCCTCATCACTATTTCTTATTTTAGCCCCTAATTACAAGACCACACATATCATTGCATAATGTGATGTTCTTCTTTTTAAAGAAGTTTAACAATAAAATATTTATCAAAGTCGCCGAAGGCCACAAACCTGTGTTCAGTGTCCTTGAAACGAAGGTTTAAAACCAAAGGAATAATGAAACAGTAAATTAGGCTGTTACTTCCTTTACATTATCAATATGCATAATTAGCCAATGTGTTTTCATAAATATATCTACAACTTACTGAGAAAAGACTTTAAAATAGTCAATCTTTGATGGATTTTGATAGAAGTTGTATTTTTATGATTTCTAATAGCTATTAAAATGATCAGAACAATATAGTTCCTAGGTGTCCGTAGGAAGTTGTGCAGTGATGCCCGTTTCAGGTTGCTGTCAAAGAAAAACAAACCCCTTACAATTACGTCCTGCTTTTCTTTCTCTAAACATCAGACGCAAAGTTCGCAAAGACGCAAAGTTTTCATATGGCTTTTCCGCGGCCAACCCTTCGCCAGTTCTAAGCAATACTACAATACTGCAGCAGCCTACCCTATATTCGTTTCATCATGCATAGTATGTAGAAAAATCCCTATGCGGCAGCATTCGTTTACGTACTTTCGTGGGTATGGTTTGCAAGCAAAACTTTGTGCCGAAAATAGTACTACACGCATGCGTAATACGAAATGTTGCCGAAGACGCGCTCCTTTATGATAACTGAATTCAAGTGGCATATCAGGAAAAGTGCCAAAAAGCAACAGGAGAACATCTTTTTGACCTGTTATCAATCAGGATCTGTTTTTATGTGGGTTTTTTATATATATATTTTTTATAAAAGCTAGAGTGAACAACAGCCCAATGGGCCAATCAGTTGTTCACAGCAGTAAGTGAGGGTTCAGATAAGCATCATTCACATTTATTAAGATGCTCATGCACCCTGCTCTTGAAGGTCTGTGCGCCGTTGTCAGATATAGCATCAACTGCGCTATCCGATGTACTGCAGACGTGTTGATGAAGTTCCTGCATGTGGAGTGTTCTGGAAACAGGTACTGTGAGAGCATGGCAGGGCATTGATAGGCTGGAGCGGGTAGCTCTTCTAACTACATAAGGTTATGGTAGCAACGCTTTAAGATCTGTTAAGCACAGGCTGGTGTGCATCTTGTAAATAAACAGTAGCCGCTGCCACCTGGCGTCTTTGATGGAGGGTACAGATGTTCAGCTCTGAACTTGCTTCCTCTTCGCTTGTGCCTATGATACGGAGGGCTTTCCTCTGGATTGAGTCAAGTAATCCTAGAGTGGTGGGGCTGGCGCTCATCCAGGAGAGTGAGGTGTACTCCATCACACTACGTACCTGAGCCTTGTAAACAGTTGCTCTACCTCTAACATCCAGTTTGCTGGCAACTTTCCTCAGGGCACCCAGCTTCTGTCCTGCTCTGGATGAAATGTTGGAAATATGCTTGTCCAGGTCAGCTTGCTGTTAAAAGTGATTCCCAGAATCTCCAGCTCCTGCTTTAAGCCAGTTATGTGCTTCCAAACAGTAGATCTAGTCACGTTGGATTCCTCGTTCTTGTGCTGGTCAGTGCCTTGCATTTTGATGGCTCAAATGTCACCTTCCATCGGTCTGCCCAGACCCTCATTCTATTTAGGTATCTGTTCAGGCTTGCAGTTTAGGCCTCAGTGTCATCACTTGATTTGATCTCACAGAACAAGGTAGAATCATCTGCATAGAGGTAGAGTTAGTTTTCAGATTCCTGCCCTAGATCATCGATGAAGACAGAGAACAAGAGTGGGCCCAAGATTGACCCCCGGGGAACTGATGCATAGAAGGAAGAGGTACTAGATGACTGGCCAGATAAGAGAACTTTGATGGACCGGTCTGACAGGTAGCTCCTAAGTAAGTAGCTTACCAGATACTCTATTGCGATGAGTTTTGAGCAGAGACCATTGTGCCAGACCTTGTCAAATGTACCATTGATATCCAGAGCAATCAATTTGTTTAGGGTGTTGGACCAATGTTGGGTAAGAATGGTGAGGATGTCGGCCGTGCTGTGGTGTGGTCTAAATCCAAACTGCCTATCTGATATCAGATGATTCTCTAGGAGGTACTTCTGAACGTCATTATGTACAGCTGCCTCCATAACCTTGCTGATAATACAGAGCAGAGAGATGGGTCGGTACATAGAAGGATTGGACTTTGAGTCTCTCTTATGAATTGGGATGACAGCATGCTGAAGAGCATGAATGGAAGTACATGTGGTGGAAAATCGGGCAAATTTGAGACCCCTTTAGGCCTCCCATGACCGCGTACGAATATTGTTTACTACTGAGCGAAGAGGTTTGCTTACAAGTGACGAAAACTCCAGGCTCTTATAGCAACAAATCTGCGCAGTCATGATACGGAAAATCGATAATGCCATACAAAGCCAACTTGTCAGCTATCCAATGATGGGTAGCGTTTAGCTAGTGAGAACTTTTATCTAGGACATAGAGACCACATTACTCTTGTGATTTAGTGTGTAAGTCAAAGGGGCTTGTAAAGGGCGTATGCTACCCTCATTCGTCCTGGGGCAAAAACTACGCGAGCCGTATGCGGCTCTTAGTTTGTCTCTGGGCCAAGTTTTATAGGACGCGAATAGGTTTCAATTAGCGGCGTAAAAATCACTCAAATTTAAGTAACAAACATACAAACGTGGATGATACGGTGTAAATTCAATTCGCGGCGCTATTTTAAAACGCATTATGAAAGCGTGGCTTTCGTGGTATAGCGAGTTGTAACATCGTTTTTAGTAACCGCTTTCATTGGAGCAACGTTTTCAGGCGCGTATCCAGGGGGGGGGGGCGTTGGGGGCGCGAGCCCCCCGGGTTAAGGAGAGGAAGAAAGAGAAAAGAAAAAGAAGAAAGAGAGAAAAAGGAGAAAGGAGGGAGTAGAAGAAAAACGCCAAGACACCGGGAAGAGAAAGAGGAACAGTGACATCCTTACAGCGCTGATCCCTATTATATATACAGGGTAGCCAGTGACGGATCAATGCTTTCGGAAGGGGCGTGTGCCTCACCCTACCCCTTACACCGACAACTCCATTTTTGACGTTTCCATTTTTCCTCTCTCACTAATGATCTATATACTATATATGGTCTATCATAACGTGCGTGTGTGTATATACGCCTTAAACAATTGTAGAATTGTGCCATGAAACCAACTGTGGCTGGTCTCGAACTCGACCGTGTCGTCGGGGAACATGACGCATTTCGGGAAGGGGGCGACCGCCCCCCCCCTTCAGCATGTTTCTTTATGATATCGCTAGTAATTTCAAAATAGAAAATGCTTAGATACAACTTACAAGGCCTAGGGAGTGTGATTTCCAGCGATCTGGCCAAAATTTGCTTGTACGCTTCGCGCCAACAAAAAGTCCTGGGTGGTGCCATTTCCAGCGATCTGGGAGGCATTTTCGGCCAAAATTTTCTTGTACGCTTCGCGCCAACTCATGGTGGCGCTACGCTTAGATAATTTGCCTCCCTTGGCAAATT
>JAIPMN010026244.1:0-10405 GCA_020650975.1 Apostichopus californicus
TTCGAAGTTACCCCTTGTAGTATGGTGTAAGAACGTCACAGCCCCGAAAACCATTGCGTGAGTTCATTATACAACTTTGTAATAAAGTTGAATAAGCTATAAAAAGTATCACGCATTGCGAATACATTGAATCAGAGGATTGCGTTGTTATTGCAAAATCTCGACTTTTCAGGAAATAAGTTCGCATTTTCCCCTCCTTCAAGCAATGTTAATGAAATAGCAGGTAAAAGACAAGTAAAACTAAGTCAACATACAAAGAATATTGTGTTTTGCACTGACGAAGTATCTTGTGCTTCTCCGGTCCTCTCGAAGACTTTTCAAACATTTGAACAAAGTTAACTCAAGTGAAAAATCAATATATAAAATATTTATATGTTTTGTCACATGATTTGAATTTTGTTTTGTCGTATGAACACATACGCTATAGTTCATTTCATGCTTTGTTGAAAGATGGCAAGTGGTACAAAGTTACAGGCAGACAGACGATAGGTCAATTAATATTTTGTATTTTCAGAGCAAGATATTTTCTTCCTATGCCATCCTTACAATTTGTTTTTATTTTACATATAAAGTTCTACTTATTTCATTGCAAATTGCATTACATTGTGCCTAATATTGAATTGAATTTTATCCTTCATGTTGAGTTTTGTATCTTTTATGAGACTGATAAAGAATACAAAGCGGGCGCATTAATTACTTAGATTTGAAAGAGGCTTTCTCTGCGTGCGAGAATACTTTGGATATCACCTATCAATAAACTAACATGTTGCTTTAAGACACTGTTAATTTTCTCCCTTTAATTGTAAGACAATTTTGCTTGGTATATTTTATAAGTCCTATTTAAATTTATCTTATGTATAAACTTACCTGGATGGTTTGATCAATAAAAAGAATTTAAAAAAGGTCAACTAATACTCGATTCAGACTGATACTATATGTACCCAAATGTACAAATAGAAACAAATCAATTGAAAACACAATGGTATCTCTAACTTGTAGGTTTACACTATGCTTAATGCAATGACTGACTTTCTAAATATACTTACTGAAGGTGAAAGTAACGTTCATATTTCCTCCAAATGGTAGTGAATAGTTATCCATCTCTCTCTTCATGAAATAGTGAATTATACTTTAATCTCTAGAGGTTAAAATTGGTAGATGAACGGATCAGCAAACCTAAGAAGAGCATCACATTGCAATAAACCACACCTACATGTTTCAGTGCAATGCTTATATCAGTTGTTTAGAAATTACAAGATTTTGACAGCTGCCACCGTGACATTACATATAGTCAGAAATAGACACTGTATTGTTCTTAAGGAGTTGTATCTTCTGAAAGAAAAATACTTGACCAACACCGAAAACAAATCATTGCCTTCAAACAGAACATTTTACATCGCTGTGCTTTTTCCATCTCATATATTGGCTCACATACGTATAATTGTCAATACAAATTTTATTTGTGACTTACAGGATTGGCCATTTAAATGATTACTTTATATCAAATATACTTGACTGAAAATGATTGTTCTTGTATTACTTCATTTCCGAACTACGTATGCATTACGTATATTGATAACTGTGGTGGCATTGGAAATAGCTATTGGAATTGAAATTATAAATTGAAATGAAAGTACTACAAAGCTAATGTCGGAGGCATTATCGGTGGAAAAATGACCAGTTGCAAGAGACTACTGTAACAGATAATATTTCACCTGCTCAATGCAAACCCTAGTGAAGTAATTAGAATATGTTTTAAAACAGTATAAACGCTAGCATTTCATTAGCAAAACTTTTTTGTTCAGTGCATACAATCTTTAAACGCAAGTAAAGAATTATCAAATAAGGAAGGCCTTTATTAGCCATGGAATTATCAAATATGAAGGAAGGCCTTTATCAGCCATAATATGATCAACTAAGAAGGACGGCCTTTATCAGCCATAATATTATCAAATATGAAGGAAGGCCTTTATCAGCCATGGAATTATCAAACATGAAGGAAGACCTTTATCAGCCATGATATTGACAAACATGTCAAATAACTGTTGTTTATTGCAGTCACTCCTTATCTTTTGATACAGAAGCGTTAGTATATGGTTTCATTAATCCAACTCAGGTAGGCGAATACCCGCGTGTAGACTCCTGGATAATTTGGTTCCGCACAGCCAATGCCCCAGCTCACTATGCCCATGACTTCAAAGGCACCTTCATTCTCCACCACGACTGGACCACCGCTATCACCCTGACGATAAAAGGAAATGTTAGATTATGTGTTGATAGAAGCACTTATCAAAGTAGGTTCAGACACTTGTCAGGATTTCTCGGGGGCTTGTTTCTTCTCTACTCAACTTGGAAGTATAAGCTATCACGAACGTTCTGGTCAAGCTGTTTCATATAGGGTCGAAGGAACATAGGAATAGGGGAGTAGAAGAAGCAAACTCATAAGTATGTTGGAAAGGCAAACTCACATACTTAGACTGATTAAATATGTTATTGGTGAATGATGGCATTTGGCTTACAGAAAAATTTATTGTAATCTTGGACCTCTTCTTTAAACATACCAAACCAAACAAAGCTGACCAAGTGCATGTTAACATCGTGAAGTTTTTTATTTTATTTAGATTTTGATATGTAGTATATATTGACTCAAGAAAGTTTATAGCCATAAGATAACCCAAATGATAAAATTTGAGGAATCAGCATAGTAGATGGAATGTTGAATTGCTTTGTACAAATAAACGAGTACAAATTCGAGGAAAGCTAGTATCTAAGCCAGGATGCTAGTGTGAGGATAGACTCACCGTATAGTAACGACTATAACATATGAATCTCACCTGACAGGAATCTTTGCCACCTTCTGGTAATCCTGCGCAGAACATACAACATTCTATGATGTCACCATCATACCATCCAGGTTGATTACAAGTAGCCGTGCTGATTATTGGCACACTGATCTCCTGCAATGTTTCATCTTCAAGAAATACTGCAAGGAATTGAAAGAAGAAGATCGTCACATCATTTTACAAATATTTTTGTGTTACTGTGCCATCATAATTAAATCCCTAAAACGCAAAAAAAAAAAAATCCCCAAACCCCCAACAAACATGCAGGACGGAAACCTATTAACTAGCATATTGCAGTCTGCGATAAGATATTAAGTTGGTCTATATGACAAGATAGGCCGACAGAAATGGGTCATAAAACACTATTAAAAGGTTAACCGAAAGTAATTATTATTTTTATTATCCTCTCCTCTCTCACCGTAAATTAAAAGGAGGCTTTTACACAAGCATGTCATCATGCCAAAGTAATACAAAAACTATCTAAATACCTTCTTGTTCTCCCCATCCTGTTATCCAGACAGACGTCCCTGCTGGCCAATCTTGAGAAGGCAGACACGCGGGCCGTATATAATCGTTGAATTCAACATCACCCGATAATCTCAACAAAGCGATATCATTGTTACTGGTAAAGCTGTTATAGTAAGGATGCACTATAACTTCGGAGACGTTGATACTTTGTTGGGTATCATCAAAATCATTTACCCGGTGATTTCCGAGGACTACTTTGTATTCTGATTCGTTTCGATCATATTCGCTGCGAACACAAACAAGCAGACATGCTTACATTTTCCAAAAATCAACAATGCAAACACAACATCCGTCATTAGAAAATGCAATACCATGAACGTACCACTGTGACAATCAATTACCAATGATTTTACCATTATGGTAAAATTATTAAATAATCCCCAATTGATACTTTCACCAACTATAGCCAAAAGTGAGATATTTCTTTAAGTTTAAGAGTATCATGAAATGTTCAATCTCAGTTATAAGTCTCTATAGGTTACTTCAGTTTTGATTATTTCCACGTTTAAATTCTATTTAATGTAAACATACCATGTGATGGCGATTTGGGCCTCTTAAAAAAGTAAAACAATTGTTGCATAGGTGTTAGCATTTATCATAGTTTCATATACCAAGTGTAAATTATATTTTATGTAAACATACCATGTGATGGCGATTTGGGCCTCTTAAAAAAACTAAACAATTGTTGCATAGGTGTTAGCATTTATCATAGTTTCATATACCTAGTTTGATTTTTTCAAGTTACTGCAGTAAGGAGAGGATGCTATCTAAACAATATTCAAAATTTGCTACATATTTGAAAGATTTACTTACTCAAAGCAATGTGCTGCACTGAGCACCCATCGTTTATTCAGAAGAGTCCCACCGCATAAATGGCCTTCAAAGTTATAGAGAGCAATATTTTGACGAATGCTTACTTGCCAGGGCCATTCACCAGGTTGAGCTGCTACACCACCAACGATACGAGAAAAGGATAGCGGTCTTACACCACATCCTGTGTGCACAAGAAAACAAACGTATTATAAAGATAGGTCCGCATGATTTTAAGAGCATAAATACAATACATGTTCGGCTGATAGTCCTGTAATTGTGAACAGGCCGAACTGTTTCTTGGTTTATTATGTCACAATTCCAGTAATACAATAATCCAGTTGCAACCACTTTTGACAATCTTAACCATCCATCATGTGGTACACTGTGAGGTATGGCCACCACCTATAGGTTATGTTTTTTGCTACAAATGCAAATGCAAATGCAACAGTATTCAGTGTTGGATGTTAGAATATTTATTACAGGAGGAAGTAGTACCCAAACAGCTGTTTTCATCTTCGTTTCCTGGACATTGCTGTAGTCCATCGCAAACTGAACTAGCTGGAATACAGGTACTGTCTGCGCATTGGAATTGAGAGCTGTAGCAGGAACGTCCTGAATGACAAAACAAGAATAGCTCAACTTTACCGGTTATTCATACAAAGCAGAAAACTATACGTGTAGAAAATATCAGATCGTTATGGTTTTTCATTATATAGTGCTACTTTTATCTGATAAATCAATTACCTGAACAGGTGAGCGCGTCTTCATCTACGCCATTTCCGCAGTTCGTTGTCTCATCACAAACAGATGATTCTGGTACACAGGCACCATTTTGACAGTTGAATGATTGGTCGCAATCAAGATCTGTTACAAAATTAAATGTTGCAGGATAACTTTATTGTAAACATTGTTTAATGTAATTTCTTACGTAAAGCGTGTCACATAAGTTATTTCAGCGTAATAAATAAAATATTCATACTTGTTCGTTACATTGAAGAGTTTGACCACTTCAACCTTGTAATGAAAAGATTTTTAATTTGCAATTTATCTACGATAAATTAAACATGGCAAACACTAACCGGACTGAGAGATGAGGACTGGTGTTACGGAACAATTAAAACCTGCCGAAGCAAACGATTTGTCAGTTTCAAAGAGAAGCCAGACAAAATTCCCCGATGATACCACTTGTACTTCTGCTGTTGGTCCTCCTGACCACGAGAGCAGAACGTGTTCTCCAGTTATGTTTCCATCACCTACTTTAATGAAATCAAAACCCCTTTCCGTGTTTATAAATTCAAAGGCAACAAGAAGCTGAAATCCTTGATACGTAACGAAAACAATCTCATCACGGTGGTCATTTGGGTAATCAAATGGATAAAATAATGACGTCACTGGTGTTTCTGTATCAATAAAGACAATAGTTTCTGCAAAATAGAAATGAAGACCATTGTGCACTGAGTCAAATCAAAATTATGCAAATAAAGTGAACTGAAGAAATATAATGTTCCTTAAACAATATTTGAACATAACTGAAGCCACTAAATAGTCACTTTAGTTTCGGTGTACCGTTCTTTTATATCTTGATCCCTTGGCATAATAATATAGCAAATAACAAAACAATATTCTCTCGTGTCCTCTTTGTTATAGCTTAATCATTTGCATATTAAAATAAAAATATCATAATATTAGATTACGTAGCTGTCTTCATCATTAACTTAATGTGATCTGTGTATTTTGTTTCATAGCCCCTCATTGCTAAGTTTGCTTAGCCCATATAAAATAAATGTAAAATTGGTTAAATTTGAATATATGACTAAACTGAGTCAAGTCGTAAGGTCTTGCTGTAGAAAAGGAGACTTAAAATTAGACGCTTAAGTGATTTCTCGGAAATCAGTATACTCACTTGCATCGCATGCTTCTTCGCTTTCATCAATGAAGTTTTGACAATTTGTAACCCCATCACACACTCCATCTCTAGGCAGGCATACTCCTATCATGCAATCGAAGGTTCCTTCACAGTCTAAAACTGGAATAAAACAAACATGATCCCAGTCATTGCTTCTATCTTTCATGTAACTATTTATTGGCAATTTGCAGTAAAATGTGAATTGTTAACATTTAAGATGTAATTGTTTCAGTGCCTCAAGTTGATCTACTTAGTTATAGCTAGATACTGGTAATGAACAATAAATAAGATCTGTGTACAAGAGAAATCACTGGTTTATAGGTTTTGCATTTGCCTTCTCCAATTAGGGTATTTTGGTGTTTGATGGGCATTATAGTGCGTAAGGAATATGCAAAAGCAGCAATATGACGCCGTAATGATTCAATAATATTTATATTTAAGCTGGTCAACCTACATGATAGTTCACATTCGTGCCCAACTTTGTGCACAACTTAAGTTTCCTAACGTTCCCTGGTGTTGCGTTCGTAATGATTAGAATAACAAGAAATCATGAAAATCCACACTCAAATGATTAGCAATATCCTCTTCATGTTTATTTAAGAATAAATACGTATCAAGCAACACGAGTGTGAGGACTGGACTATTGGAAGACGGTTTGTGAAAGGCTTTATATCATCACAAACAGCCACTATGGTAACTTTCGTAATTCCAATGCAAGAATGTATTCGAATCATTGTGCCCTAGGAGCCTCTAATCTTAATTGGTTGTTAAATCGTATCCGCTTTCTTCAAATTTGCTTTAACACTGTAATACCCCCTACTCTGCAATGTAGGAAGATCGGTAGTTATCATAGTTCACGTCGCAAAACTGCAAATATTGCGTAACATCACATGGTGAATATGGTAGGCGATCGTTGGCTCGTTTTAGACATCGTTACTAACTGTAGCTAAGACTGAACTATACATGTTTGTGTTTAGCGAGACCTTAAAAGTATCGACGAATTTCGTGTCTACTCAAAAATGTAAATCATATGCCAACAAGTGGGTTTGTAAAGACAGAGAGAAACTTTATCAGAATCTAGCTGAAACTTGGTAACTAGATGGATGCTATGTAAAATGCATAAAAAATGGGCTCGCCTGATAGCCTAACACAGTAGGGATATAACAATTGCTGTCATTAAATATAATAAAAAGTTAACATACATTAAACCGACTCAAAAGAGCCCTTTCGGTAAAATTCATAAATATCTTGGTATAAAGTATCAATGTTTACGTTCAGCTAATTGCGTTCAGCTAATAGAGATTGCCTTCAACTAAAAGCGTAATAGCTAATACACGATTGCACGTAACGATACCTCGGTTGTTGAGTTATATAGGATGGTGTCAAATTAGAAGGCAATAATTACTACAGACGCTCTAAACGAGTTGTACAAAAAGTTTAAGCAATACGGGGTACGTAAATGTCCTTCAATTATTGGATAAAATTGTTTGCACAATCAGAGGTCATATGTAGACAACTTTTGCCAATTTATCTTGTTTTGACAATTACATTGGTTAATTTACCACAATTCTGCGTGTATTAGGAGAAATATCCCAAAAAAGTATTTGGATGTTTTTGGGATGAAAAAGAAATGCTCACTTTTTATTAAAATGTATGCAGGCAAATAATACCTGCTCTATAACAGAATACTAAAATAAATACCACTGTCTGGGCGGTTGATAACTTCCACGAGAGCAGAATAACCAGTATCTACTACACTTCCGTCTGTTTGGAATGTAAACCACAACGAATTCCCAGCTGATAAAACCTTCAGCTCATTATACGATGGTCCGCCTGACCAGGTTAGAAGATGAGCATTATCTGTATTATTTCCATTGGCAACATTTACAAAATCAAAGCCAACTTCGGTTTTGATGAAATCGAAACTAAGGCTTAGCCTGGAGTTTTCAAAAGTTGAGAAAACAATGGATGTTCGATGGTTATTCGGATAGACGGATGGGTAATTAGGTGATGTAAAGTTGTAAGACGTTAGGACGAAGATTTCTTCTACAGGAGCTGTCGAGAAAAGGAGCGAGCACTTAGTTGTGGGAAGTTTGTACGATATGTCACGGAATCAACACAGTCAAATTAAACATTAAACGTTAAGAAAAATTGCATGATACAGCTTTAAATCAGACGTATATAAATGCTTCGTAAGGAGTAAATCTAATATATTATTGACTTTAGATGTGGGTCATTTTCAAAAGTGCTCCTAAATTTCAAGTACATATAATTACTTTTAAGGAAGAATTCATGTGGGCTGCATGCTAATTTAATGTATATAATCGAATATTACTCAAGTTGGATATTATTTCTGTCGCAAGCCTGGTAAGATCAAATTTCGTAACATCAAGGGTAACTGAGTTTTACAATAAACCCATTAGCAGTACTTGATTCATTGTACTTATATGAATTATATATTGTGGAGCATACCGTTGCAATCGTATTCATCCTCCCCATAGTTACAGTCTTCGTAACCATCACAAACTAAAAAGTCTGGAATGCAGTTTCCATCGTAGCAATTAAAGCTGCCTGGATAACAGGTGGTAAATATATTATCAAACAAAACAAAAATCATACATATTCACTATGCATTACAAATGACTTACAGAAAATAATGAATGTGTTGTATGAGATAAAACATGTTTCAGTGAGGAAAAATATCTTGAAGGTGGTAGTAAAATGCTTTTTGAAGATGGACCACGTGACCATTATTTGACTTTTTAGCATATTTGCATTAAAGTGAGTAATAATAATTTGTGTGGGGTATTAAAATGTTTGTTTAAATTGTAGCTTGGGTGACCATTATTTGACTTTTAGCATATTTGCATTTAAGTGAGTAATAATAATTTGTAGGTGGTATTAAAATGTTTGTTTCAATTGTAGCCATTATTGTGACCATTATTTGACTTTCTAGCATATTTGCATTTAAATGAGTAATAATAATTTGTGGGTTGTATTAAAATATTTGTTTATATTGTAGCTTGGGTGACCATTATTTAACTTTTTAGCATATTTGTATTTAAGTGAGTAATAATAGTTTGTGTGTGGTATTTAAATGTTTGTTTAAATTGTAGCTTGGGTGATCATTATTTAACTTTTAGCATATTTGTATTTAAGTGAGTGATAATAGTTTGTGTGTGGTATTAAAATATTTGTTTAAACTGAGGCCATTATTGTGACCATTATTTGACTTTCTAGAATATTTGTATTTAAGTGGGTAATAATAGTTTGTTGGTGGTATTTAAATGTTTGTCTAAGTTGTTGCTTAGGTGACCTTATTTGGTTTTTAGCTTATTTGGTGCCAATACTGATGACCTTTAAGTTCTTTTCTGCATTAAGTCTCCGTAAACCATGTTATATTGCACCATCGTCAATAAGCTATTACCATATAACATACCATTGCACAATTCCTCGTCTTCTCCATAGTTACAGTCTTCTTAGCCATCACAAACAAAGACGTCAAGACACAATCATATCTCAAGAGACGTTTATTAAGTCTGGTTCTTTTGGTGTAATCTCAATCAATATTAATTCCAATAATTTAGAAGTTAGCATTCCTGTTTGTTTTCCCTCAGTATGTTTTGATCGTTTGTGTAAATGTTATATGATTTAGCTAACAGTTTTAGATACAGTGACCTATCTTAGCATCTCGCATTTATATAATTCAATCCATTCAACGTATAAGGCCCGATAATACCTATAATTCTATTCATGTTCAACGGGCATTACAGAATATCTTTGTTTTTTCAATGCTTCTCTACATCCATATAAGTCATGTGAACGTTTTACATCAGAGTTGCTTCCGTAAACATATGTGACAGATTACTTTCTTTGGGAACTATCTCATACATAGTTGTGTATTTGTTGTCTTAATAATGTTTTATTTCCCTCGAAATTACAACATTTAGTTTAGATTGTTTTTCTTTAGTTAAAATCTCTCGTTTAAGTTGTGCTTGTTGTGCATGCGTGAGAGGCCAACTTTATGTTATGCTATCTGGATCACAAGAATGCGCAGGAAGCAAGTAGTCATTTATGCGTGAATGCTCCATTTTATGACAAAGCCATTGCCAAATGAAATTAACCAGTTTGTACTGACTGGATCAAAATCGATGCAAAACGAAAAGAGCTTACATATTTGGCAGTTCTCTCCATCCTCGTCTTCATTTTCGCTGCAATCTTGAATATCATCACAAAGCCAGTATTCGGGTATACATGAGCCATCATAACACTCAAATTGTGACGAGGAACACGTACCTAAAAAAGGGTATAATAT
>JAIPMN010026254.1:0-21134 GCA_020650975.1 Apostichopus californicus
TGGGAGCATACACATTGCAAAGGGAGATGTTACCCTGTGGATACTTGAATAGAATGCAAACCAATCGGCCCTCGTGATCCGTCTCCACCCTAGTGGCACAACCCGTCTGTGACAGAAGGATGAGTGCCACAGGATGAAGACGAACCAAACGAAGCATGCAGCCCACCACCCCACTCATAAGCCCATAGAGGGACATCTTCTTCCAAAATATGTGTTTCTTGCAGGCAAACGCAGTCGATCTCCATTGACTTACAATATTGGAAAATGTGACTGCGCTTGCGATGATCCCTCATGCCATTCACGTTCAAAGTGGCAACTGAAAATGTATGGGCCATGAGAGGGCAATGGGGCAAAACTACGCCGACGAAGATTCTGTGAGCTTCAAGCGCGCTCTAGACGACATATCGTCGTCCGAGTCGTCACTTGAGGCCGACCTTTTTAGAGAGGGTTCCCCCATCTCGTCGTACCAGCTAGTCCCAGTGGCACGTTTCGGCTCGATGATCACCGAGTCTCCGGAGTCGCTGTCAGACAGAGCCTCCGGAGACCCGATGACCACCGAGTCCCCGGAGTCGCCGTCAGACAGAGCCTCCGGATCTGGCGATACCGGCGGCGGACTGGGGACGGAACTGGACGAGTTGATGGGGGAAGCTGGTGGAGACTTTCTCGGTGCGGGCACGGGGTTGGGGTCTGCAACGACGGGGGAGGGTGAACCAGGTGCGGAAGGTGACTCCTCACCTGGTTCCCCCTCCTTGCGTGAAGCTTCCTTCGAGGCAGTAGGTGCGTCGGAACTTGGCGCCTTTGCCTGACCCTCACTCTTTGTCATAAAGACATGAGGAGGGACAAGCGCGAAAGACATGTCCCTCCTTCCCACAGAGTGAGCACACAACTTCGCTTGGGCAAGCAGAGGTATCATGCCCAAGACGAAGGCAGCGCCCACACTTTTTGTTTGGGCAGCCCTTGGCTTCGTGCCCGGTCTCCCCACACCTGAAGCAGGTACGGGGCTGACCGGGGTAACGCAAGTGAGCTTTATGCCCGGCAATAAAAAGGAAGGAGGGAATGTCCTGTTTCAGGTCGATCCGAACCTGTCGGTGCCCGTTCAACACCCCAGGGGCCTGTGCGTAGGAGCACATTTTGGTAGCCTTGACAGCCCCAAACCGACCTAAAACAGTTGCGACAAGTTCCCGACGCACCTCTAGTCCTACGTGGATGACAGTTACCCATACGGAACGTTCGTATGGAGTAACTGTCAACCCATTGACACCACTCAGCAACGTGACACCCTTCTGCCGGGTGACGCCACTGGTAAAACGTAGATCGTACGTATTGCGACCCTGGAGAGCTTGCAAGGCATCAACCTCTCCAGGCACAACAACACCCTTACTCTTCAAAATACTAAAGACTTGCACCGGTGGAACCGCTTGTTCACCGGTGAAGGTCAACTTAACAATTTTCGAATCACGGCGCGATGCCATGATACCGAAGGTGGCAAGGCCACAGAGGAGTAACAAAAAACAAACTAAAGACAGGTTGGTTAAACTACAAACGATATACGATAACTATATACGAACTGGCGCACACACGAACACAAGCTACCACACCCGCCTGGCGGGAAGTATAGCACAGTAAAGTACAGTACAGTAATAAAATAGCTGTGTCAGATGGAGAGCGAGAGCGAAAAACACGTCTGCACTCCACGAAAGCCAACAACCAATATACGTAGGTAACTGCGCTACAGTACAGTGCCTGTGCATGCAATAATTGCAACCATCACGAAAAAAGTTGCTCCAGAAAAGAGTAGTCCCCGATATGGAAAAAGCCCGTGAAAGTTGGAAAAGTAGCCTGAGAAAATTTTCAAAGAAATATAATAATCCAACACCATGTCGTCCATCTGAAAACTTGGTACACATAACCTATCTCCTTCCCCCTCGGTGTTTGGGAATTTCGGGCCAGTGTTTTTAAGGATTTGTGGGATTTAAGTTATCTAAGGGCCATTATATGATATCACTCAATGAGTCTTTGCCCTAAAATTAGTTTGGCCCTTACTCATTGTTGGGGTCCCAAAATTTCTTTCGCCATTGAATTGGTTTGGACCTTACTCTTTTGTGGGCCTAAAATTATGTGGGCCCTACACAAATTTGTGAAGCCTTCAAATTTGTTGGGCTTAGAGGTATGAGCTTCTGCACCATTGGTGCTCTAGTTTACCTTATGTATTGTATGTATGTATTTTGTATTTTTTTAGAGACTCCTGCAAGCAGGAACTCGCGAAGAAGCCACAATTGGCTTATGAAAGCCGCAAGCTGACCGAGGTCAGTTTCCTCATTTGTCGACAACTCCGTAACTGGAAGACATACATTAATCTTGGAGTGGAATCGAGCCGGGGACCTCATATATATTGAGATTGAATATTATGTCCGCCACTCAAATATTGAGCCACCCCCCCCCCCATGTTTGCCGCCCAATGTGTGTTTGAGCAACGGTGAAGGTTCCATGAATAAGTTGCTTGCCATCTATGTTTGAAACATCTATCAATGTGCCTAAAGTTGCCAAAATCTTCAGACATGTCAAAGGTGCGATATACTTGTCCACATTAGCAGACGATTTGCATTCATTGAGGCTTTGAAAGAAGATTTCTGAAATGTACTGCAAGACTATGGTCTGCTGTTGAGGGAACTGTTTTTTTTATTATCTATAAACTATTTCTTAAAGTTCATACTGTGCTATACAGAGGCAATGATATGCATGTGTAGGGTTGTATTCAGTATTGTATTCTTTGAAAAAATGTCATCTTGTATTAAAGCTTTCACTGAGGACCAGTTTTAAGTGCTATATGCAGAGGCTATGGTCATGCATGTGTAGGATTGTATTCTTTGAAATTGTTTTCACCTTCTTTTAGAGCTTCTAATGATCGAGGACCAGGTTTAAGTCATTACACATGCTATTACATAATCTATGTTGTTATTGTTAGAGAGTAAATTTATTACATCACATGTTGTACTGATATTATATCACATGTCGTAGTACAGTAGTTGGTCCACTTGCTAAGTAGGTTGTTTTACTGACAAGGCCTTACCTTAGTCGGTTATCACTGACTAGAGGCGGCATCTTTAATTAGTCGGTAGAGGCACCACGCTGACTAGCGGTACGTTAGTCAAACTGTAGTCGATGTATGAGCGACTAATTTATGTTCGAGTTCGTTAATTAGTCGGTGCTCACAAACTAGTAAAGGGAATACCGACTAGTATTTTACATTAGTCGGTTATATTAGTCCAGCCGAATTGACTGGGAATAAAGCAGTCGGTAATGATGGACTAGCAGTTGCTTAGCCAATAGAGGCACCATCCTGACTAATTTAATAATAGTCGGTATGACCAATTTAGGTTTTCGGTGTACCCTTCCTCCCCTGGTCATATATGTTACATACCTGTAGCGGAAGTCAACAACCACCAGTAAAACAATACTGTGATATCCCTTCCTGTTTTAATAATCAGCTGGATGATCAGTTGGAGAAATAGTTGGAATATGTGATCCGTCGATCGCGCCAACACATTGGGGAAATCCCCACCGATTTTCGAAACCTCTAACTATTTATATGACTCCTTCATCATGTGGAAAATGTAAGTACTCCTCTCGGAACACTTCGTTTATGGCAGAGCATACCTCGTGTACTATTTTCTGGCCACACCAACGTAATGCACTCTTGTTGTGACAGAAATCGGTCTCCTCATTACAGTCGGCCGCTTTTGGATATATGGCCGAAGTGAATCACAAATGAAGGAAAACGTTTTCTTTCCAATCTGTTTCTTGGAATTTGAGAAACGTATTTTCGCAAACGGCTGAGCTTCTCGCTTTGACCCAAATGCTTCTAGGCGTAGGTTTTGGATTAGGCGTTACGTATTCAACACGTTTGCCGAAGCGCCTTTCTAGTATCCGGTACAGAGATTCATGTATAAAGCTTGTCCATGCATTCGTTACGGCGAAGCTCTACTACTGCAATAGTATTCTGTATGGATTACCAGGCTGTAAAATTGACAGGCTACAACGCGTTCTAAACACCGCCGCACGTCTCGTTACTAGAACTCTGAAGTATGATCACATTACCGTCATCGAACTCCACTGGCTCCCGATACGTGAACGAATCAACTGCAAACTACTTCTGATGGTGTTGAAATGTATGCACAATGTAGGACCAAGCTACCTCACCAACTTGTTTCAGCTCCGACCATCATCCACACGCTCACTTTGCTCTAATTCATCACTGATACTACTCATCCCTTTTCACCAAAGCATATATGTAATAATTGTTAGTATTTCTTAAGCGCTATGAGAATTATTTCATACTTTGTTTGGCGCTATATAAATATTATTATTATTACGGATTGGGCCACAGCAAACATAAATGACCGCGGTATATATGTAGCAATTTGTCTCCTTTCCCCGATGTGCCGTGTAATTGCGCTCCTTCGTTCTCTCGGGATGTGAAAACCGAATGTTAAAATAGGCGAGGAAGCCAAGAGAAATTGCCAAAAAAACTCCATCATCTATTGTTATAAAGGGAACGCCACACGCCTCTTATCACGGGTAAAATCCGGAAGTTATGCAGGGGCGGTTTAACTTCGTTCAATATTCACGTTTCCCTGTCAGGGTATACCTGTATTTGAAAGTTTGTATTTTATTTTATGTTAACTCCGTTTATTTGGTGTATATGATATTGGAAGATGTATATACCAGACTAACTTGTGACCTTTTAATGAACGAAAGTAGCCTTCCGAGCCCCCCCCCCCCCCATTTAAACACGTTTCATTTGCTGTTGCACACACCACGTGTTGTATCTGGATATCTTATCGATTGACAGGGTGCAGTCAGTTTTATAACATGATGTGAAAAAAATCTTACTCTGCATTGAGTAGAACGCGAAAACAAGTTGAAGATTTTGTTTCACGTTGAAAATCATCTCTGAATGTCATAACCTTATTTCGCCCATCCGACGGCACGTAATCTACTCCGTTCCAGGTTGTTTGGATGTTTTAACCAGAGCAGACCCATTACTGCTGAATAAAGTTGTCCAATACAGGATGAAGACGGACGCAAGGCATTTAATTACCCATTAATTAAACCTGTAATTTATTTCTGATGATATGACATCACATCGTGATTATATATTGTACATGATTTGTATGGTAACAGGGGGTGGGTTGGCTGCAGATTTTAAGGGCACAAAATTTAACAATTCAAATTCAAAAAATTGATTGTCTAACGGATTTTAATCAGGTTCAGGGCCGTCGAATCATAAAGGCACGTCTTAAAACTATATTTTGTATTGTGAAATCGCTGTAGAACTGGCCAAGTGTACCAAAGTATCATACTTGATAATACGTGTAAAACCTAATTTCATGATGTTAAAGTTTTATCGGTCGCAAAATTGAATGCAACCGCGACAGAATCGAATGAACGTTTGAGTTAAATGTGATTTCATTTGAGCATAGCAACCGGGTTTCGCGGTTATAATGGCTTGGTATACATCACATACACATACAAGTGGTACATGTACGCACGTGTGAATACTTTTTTTAAGGAAAAGTCGCCCAGGAGAGAACCTGGGCACGAAAACCAAACTACCAAACGACTGATCCGCTCTCAAACCCAGTCCCCTTGCATCGGGATTGTGACTGTCTGAACATCGTCAGGTGTGCATCACCATTCCCTCGAAGGGGAACAGTTACTACACATGATCTTAGCCAAAAGGCCGAGAATACTGTGTGCTTTCTACGTGCAAAGAAAACGGACACGGACCAAAGACCAAAAACAATCCCAGTCTGTATAACAACCACCAAAACCCAACTGAAACCCACAAACAGAAATATCTCACTAACCCACATATGTATATAATGTAGCGTTTAACGTCACGTGAAAGGGACACGGACCCAAAGGCCAACATAACCAAAACAATAAAGCTGTACAAACCAGCCCCCAAAAAGCCAACCACAAACAGAAACCCCCCAACCCATATTATGTAACGACCACACAACCCCCCCCCCACACCTAACAACTATTTCATCCGGGGAACGCCGTCCCGATAGTTGATGCCGTGCAACCTAATGTCACTTTTCACGAGGGGGACGACAGCATCGGCCCTCCAGACGTCCCCATCGAAAACTAGGCGGCATCTGCTGTTCCAGATGTGTCTCCTGATGATAGCGGCAAACAACAACAGCAGATCCCTAACCTAGGTTGGGCACACAGGGGGCAACAATCCATACAAAACAAAATCACTACTAATGGCCAACTGTGTGCAACCAATAACAGCAATAACGAAGGCGTGAAACCATTCCCACACCAACCGGACAAAGGGACACTCCAGCAAAAGGTGTTGCATAGTCTCGGTGGCTTTACAGCCCACACGGGGACAAATGCCATCACCTATTCGCCACCTGACTAGGCGAAAATGGTTATGAGGACCCCATGTGCAATCCCGGAGACGGCTATCTAGTGACTTACAACACAGACCGCAACACATCTGGAGAGATGGCGGTTTGGCAAGCCGACGGGCGCATTGAACGAAACAATGGTGGGTATAACACAGAGGGGGTCATGTTGAGCAGAACATGTGGCCCACCCTCCTCTTTGATTCTACGAAGTGAGTCACCAATCTGAGTATACACCCCCGAAGGGTGTGTCGCCTTTGGCCGGTTATTGGAAAAGGATCCGGGCCAGTTGTGGCGAAAAAGAAACCCACCCCAGAACCTAACAAAAAAGGCAAAGGGAAACGAAGGATTCTCAAACGCAACGAGAAAACACCTTTCAAAAGGAGAAAGCGCAATTTAGATGGCCATTGGTATATCGCTTGCGTGAATCCGGCAGCGTTGTGCGGGTCTGTCGCGTGCCTGTTTTTAGCTTGATGGTCCAACACCCGAGTAAGACGTTGGAACATGGATCTAAAACACAGGGCTTATTTTTTTATATTACGTAATACAGGGGTAAAGCAAACTCCTGGGAATGCACTATTAGAGGGTATAAGGGTATCTATACATCTTTAGCCCACGTTTTGTCAACATATTAACAGGCGCTGTTCTTTAACCATGTTTGTACTCTTAAATATTCAGGCTAATTATTTATAGTCAGTGTTCTCCACGGGGGGTTTTAGGTAGCCGCCCCCCCCCCTTAATCCACAACCTGAAACCATCTTAAAAAAAGAAAGATGGGAACACTGGCTTTTACGCGGGTTGGTCATTGAAATATTGTATGTGGAAAACGGAGGTTTGTAATTTTGTTAAGAAGAGTAACATATAAACCATATAATATTACATTCCTTATCTATGGGTGGGGGAAGGGGAGGATCGTGACGGCCGACGCTACCGCCCCTAGTCCCCATACAGGTGGAGAACACTGATAGTCACCGAAACGTTTTTTTTAAGACTTCAGGTTATACAAGACAGAAGACAAGATGATGACACCGAGGTCCTAGTGCATTACACTGGCTAGTCGGAGAAATATGATGAATGGAAAAAGAAGGCAGAGGTCGTCGACGTAAGCTTTGTTGAGAGTAATGTGTTACCCCCGGGTTAGGGGAATTCCGGGGTGGTTCTCTTTAGGGCTGCAGAAAGGAGACAGAGAACATATGATGCAGACAGCTCAATTGGCAGAATAGCAAGCAAATTTTATTATTAGATTAACTGGCAGTAATTTATCTCATTTCAGTGAAAAACACAATTAATACGACAACATTGATTCTGAAATATTGATCTAGGGAAATCCCCTAATTATGAAACAAAATTGGTGGCGCCCTTCCAGTAATTAAATACCATACCCACGCTGTGACTTCTTACACTATAGGTCTGTACCTACGTTAGACAGTAAACGAACAGCGAGCCTAGCTTAACAGTTCAAATTTACTAACGATCTCTACGTGATCAACATTTATAAAATACACTCATTACCCTACTTGAATTACTAAGCCTAATTGATTGTTTACATTACCCCACAGATCACAAGTCATGCAACATACGAACCTTAAATGACGGATTTAACGACAAATAAGTGCTACTCGTTGACCTAACATACAATATTATATGTGATATTCCGTGACATCGTTGCACGAGTGGTAACATATTTTTATCTTGTAATATCCCATCATTTCCCTTAACATCATCAACCAGGACCTAATCAAATCAAAGCTAGAGGTGTTTTTATACAACTGGTTGAAGTATTGGTGTTTAACATTTAATAATTTGTGTAAACTTACCTGCAGAAAGGAGACAGAGAACATATGATGCAGACAGCTCAATTGGCAGAATAGCAAGCGCATGTGAACGTACGTTCCTACGTAGGCACGCATGTACAGATTTAGTGTGGGTTTAAGTCCTTCTAAATTATATGGAACGCCAATTTAATGATTTTTGTAGGGGTACCTATTTTTCCGCGCAACAAATGCATATGCATTACTATAAACTTCTATTGCAATTCAAATGAAGGAAGAGCCGAATTGAGGCCGGCTTTTAAAACCAGAAGTGACCTAAAATATCCCTCTTCAAAGAAATACCTTTGAACTTTACAATCGAAAGAGCTGTGAAAACTACAGATTATCTTCATTGAGCAGAATTTGGTCAGGGTTGGTGGTCGAGTCTTACATGTTCATGGGGACTGCTGCCATATTTCTGAACCCAGTTTTCAATTTTGGTGGCACGAAAGACTTCCACTCGAATAACTTTTGCAGGATGGATCGTACAGATATGTGTATCGGGGTATGGTATTGTGTATTGGTTTTCAAATTGGTGTATTTCCTTTAATTAATCTTTCTTCATAACTGTTTGCCCCAAGGTCATAAATGGACCATTGAGGTGGACTATCATTTTATTTACAACCAAATACAAAACTCTTCATGTATCATACTATTCTGAAGAGTAAAGTAAACGGGTTTTGCAAGCAATTTTTGATAGACCTGCGATATCAGAAGATCTATTGGAACATGAAAGTACTGCAAAGCCCTTGTTATCCACAATTTTAAGATTACAGTGAAAGATAAGAAAAGCAAGTCAAGCAGGTGATCCACTTCCACATTCAACTGATCAAAGTAATACAATTAACGTTGACACTATATTACTTGTGAAAGTTCAATTTGAGATATCTGACAGGGCATATCTTAAGTTGGCTTCAAATTCTAATTTTCCATCATTGAAAGCAGTAAGGTCACGGTCACAAGAGTTCATATATTTTTCGAACTGTGTAAAGGTGTTTGAAAATCTACCTTCAAAGTTTCCAAGAATAATTGAGCAGTTACTAATTACAAAGAAAAGTAGTCTGAAAGATCTGTTTCCAGCAGACAGTTTTTTATCAGATTAAGTGTTGATGGCACATGGGTGGGGAAACATTTACATCTTGTTAATTTCACCTTTTCTGTGGTTTGCAAAATACTATCTCGCTTCTCGGCCTTTTCGCTAAGATCATGTGTAGTATCTGTTCCCTTTCGAGGGGAATGGTGATGCACACCCGATGCAAGGGGACTGGGGCTGAGAGCGGATCAGTCGTTTGGTAGTTTGGTTTTCGTGCCCAGGTTCTTTCCTGGGTGACTTTTCTTAAAAAGTATTTCACCTTTTCTGTGGTTTGCAAAATACTATCTCTGGGCAATTGCCAGAATTCAAGAGAAGCGAAATATTTTGGCTGAAACATTGAACCCCCTTTGCGAAAGAAGTTGAAAATTTAACGCAAGTAATGCGAAAAGGAACTAAATTAAAACTGCAATATTTTGTATCAGGGGATATGAAATTCAATACTGTTGTTGGTATCGGTGCTTGCAGTTCAAAGCATTCCTACCTCTGATGTATCTGGACGACCACAGAAAGAGGGGATGTATCTAAGGTTTGGTCTATGTCTGGCACTGGTAAAGGTGCAAGGATTATTGCTGCAATAAAAAAGCTATCACAGCAGAGAAAGAATAATTTGCCCAGTGAAGCAAGTCCAATATTTCCGACCATTCCTATCACCTATGTTCCATATCTTTTGCACTTGTTCCTGCGTATTTCCGATCAGCTCACCCAATCATTTAATTGTTGAACTGATGAAGCTGGATAAAATCGACAAAAATCAAACACAGTTTATCGCAGTTTAAGTACACACATTTGGCGAAGTTTCAAAACGTTATTTCTGACTTAGGGATAGAATGGGGCTTTAACTTTGATAAAGACAGTGGCCTCCTCAAATATAGAGACTCTATTGGTCCAGAACACATCGAAATTCCGAAAAACATTAATATCAGGAAAATGCCTCCATCAGTTCAAAACATGACAAAAATTGGGAAGTTCAGAAAACTTAAGAGGAATTATGAAGTTACTAATGAATGAATTGCCCACCCACCAATGATGCAAATGAATGTAATAAACAAGCAAGAGAGTGGGTGTCTCTATTTGCGCAAGTTTACATGTACAAAAACATAACCCCTTACATGCATGTGCTTATGGATCATTTTCCGGAATCGATGAGTCTTCATGGAAACATCAATCTGTTTTGTATTGAAGGTGTTGAGAAAATGTCAGGTAATTCAGTGGTACTTTAGGTCAACTTACCACTATTGTTTACGTTGACTTCAGCAGATAATAGAAAAGCAGGGTAGGCTTGAACTTATTTCCTCGAAATGCAATCTTAAACATTTGGAAATATCATGTAGTTGTTGTAGTAACCAAGGTCAAAATAAACGAACTCCGGTCAGAATAAACAACGAGGTCAGAATAAACACAAAACAATAAGTAACGATACCCGACGACCATGTACTTAGGGGATAAATACGAGGGTTGCCAGTCACAAATGTGATTCAAGACCGATGATGATGCCATCGCAGAGGCTGAGCGCGCCTCGCCTCGGTCCGATGCCTCTGCGATGACGTGAGACCCTAGACTCATTTGGTCATAATAATCTGTAATAAACCTGACTACGTATAACAAAAATAGTGCTTTATAACGCCAACATTTGTATTTACAGATACTAGTTTGTTTTGTGTATCCAGCATTAGGCTTGTTCAGGAACTTAAATGTTGTTATAAGTGTTAAGGTGCCCTTTTTTCATATCCACGACAGTTTTTGGGGTTCCTGGGGTGGGGGGCTTAGTGGGTTGGGCATTATAGAAAAGTGCTATAGAAAAATATTTTTTACTTCTAACCATTTCCATATAAAAATGACACATTTTTATTGGGGTTCTGGTCAGTTAAAACATATTGTTTTTGCATTAAGAAATTCCCATTTTTTTTAATTTGAGACTTTTTTTTAAAACATTTTTTGGAGGGGGTGGAGTGGGAGGGTTGCAGTGTGAATTGTTGGGTAAGTATATTTAATGTTTATTACCCGTATCATAGATGCTGTTGACCAAAGTCTCAGAAGGGAACAGGCAGGTTTTCGGAAAGGAAGAGGGTGCACTGACCAGATATTTGCACTACGTAATATCATAGAGCAACGCACAGAATGGCACAGGAAGCTTTATATTAATTTTTTTGACTTTGAAAAAGCATTAGATAGCATCCACCGAGACAGCCTTTGGAGAATACTACGCAAATATGGGATACCAGAGCAGGTAGTTCTTGTAATTAAGAGCTTTTACACCAATTTCACATGCAGAGTTGGAAACAGTAACCCTAGGTTCCAAGTGAAGACTGGAGTTAGGCAAGGATGTGTCATGTCAGCACTGCTCTTCAATATCGCCATAGACTGGGTGATGAGACAGGCAACTGAAGGCCAAAAAGAGGCATAAGATGGACCCTCTTTTCTACACTTGAGGACCTCGACTTTGCAGATGATCTCGCTCTACTTTCACACACCCACCAGCATATGCAAGAAAAAACATCCAGACTCAGAGATTTTGCCCAGCAAATTGGCTTGAAGATCAGCCAAAAGAAAACAGAGGTGATGACCCTGAACATCTCGGACCCTTTACCAATACAAGCAAACGGGGAAGACCTACCTTTACTTACCTGGGCAGCACTGTCAGGCACGATGGAGGCTCAGGCAAAGACATTAAGAACTGTCTTAATAAAGCCAGAATGCATTGAGAATGCTGAATAATATATGGAGATCACAGCAGTACAGCACCAAGACCAAGCTAAAATTGTACCAGAGCTGTGTCCTTTCTACTCTTCTGTACGGCTCTGAATGTTGGAGAATGAGGAAAAACGACCTCAATAAGCTGTCAGTCTTCCACACAAAGAGTCAAGAAGAATATGTCGCATTTTCTGGCCAAACACCATTTCAAACGAAGCACTATATGCCCAATGCCATCAAGACAGCATGGAGAAAATCATCATGAGAAGAAGGTGGAGATGGACAGCCCTCCACTGGACAACAGAAGGCAAAAGACATGGGGAACCATCCAACTAGCCCAGGATCGGAAGGAGTGGAAGACTTTTGTTGCTGCCCTATGTGCCAGGAGGCATAATGGGCAGTAAGTAAGTATATTGAATGTACATGCAGGTTATTTGAACCGTTGTGAAAACATTGATCAATATATTGACTGTTATTATTTGGGGGGGGGGTGGGTGGTAGAGTATGATTGTACGATTTTGCATTGCGAAAAATGCTAGTATTTTACATATACTCCAGTGGCGCTTAAGGTTGTAGGGGTGGGTAATAAATTTATCCCCAACAAATTCTCTGTCCGTCCAGCATATTTGCATAAAGTATCCAGTTACATTGGACGTCTTTGTAATGGGCCATTTTGGGAAAATATACACCGATTCTATGGTACACTGTTCAGCTTTTGTCACGATGGTATTTTTGACGCTCAAACATTTCTTTCACCCTGTACTTTTGTACCTTGTGAACTGTTCTGGTGGGCCTTAAATTGTTTGCTTTGATTTTTTTGGGGATCCTACCCAAATTTGGGCTGTAAAATGTTTGGGGGTCTCAAATTTTTTGGGCTCTACAACCTACATATAAGCTTCTGCACCACTGGTGCTATAGTTTTATATTTCTTCATGATACAAGTTGCATTAAATATTTATTGTTTATCATTACATGTTTTTCCATATTTTGATTGTTTGAAGAGTTTGGTGGTTGTTGATCTTTTGAATAGAGTTTAAAATTGAAAGCAATGTGTTTTGATTTTTCTTCCTTACGTTGTGGTCATTGTGATAAAGAAACACCTTTTAGGTTTTCCCTGATCCTACAATTCCAATTATCACAACAATTAAATCTACAGGGGTAGATCAAGGGTTTGGAGAAAGGCGGCGGTCTCACTGGAAAATGTCGACGTGTCTGGTTCTAATATGCGCTCTCTCGACTTCTGAGGGCCTTACGCACAATGGTTATCAGGTCAATGAAAATTTCCAGTATTTTCAAGTCTCCCTACAAATGTGTGGGGGGGGGGGGGAGTGGTGAAGCTCCTGATATAACAAGACCACAACTACTGAAAAAAATCTATACGATTTTTACTCCCCGCATGCAAATGGACTAGTCCAATTTGTACTCTCGCAGCCCGCCGTGAAGTGAAGCGTCATGAGGTTGAAGCAGCAATTTTCCCACGATATTTGTGCCGTTTCCTCCAAAAAGGAATCCATATGAAATGATGTGGTAAAAATTCTTCATACTACGTAAGGTGATATGTGCTGTCTTAGCACTCTCACTTATACAACATACCATAATTTCCAAATAAGCCTTAACATGAATAGTACAATGCTTCCTGGGATATGCCTGCTGACATTCATATTAACGGGAATCTTACCCTAGATGATGCACCTGTATATTAACATGTAACTGAGACATAAGGGGGAATGGAGTAAGAGAGGAGGGGTGGAGGTGAGGTGAGGTGGCTATACTAGGAACATGGTGCTTTCACAAAATAATACATAATAACTGAATTTCTTACATGAAACCTTCAATTCTGAAATAAACAGTAAATGGCTACCTGTACAATGTTGTAACCGGAAAATGGGAATTGGCATAATGACATACCTTCAATGTGAAAAAGGCATGTACACTAAAAACAATACTACAGTTTTCAGCTATTGACTGTAAGAAAGCATGTGGCAAGCTTCACACCAAATTATATGCTATGTGCCGCCTTCACACTCTCACAAATGCAAATCACATTAAAATGTCGTAGACTATCATTTCAACAGGCCTGCTGATATTTGTACCATTCAATGAACCTACTGTATAATAGCCTAGAACTGTACTGGGGGGGGTGGGTGGTTGATTACTCCACTGTACATATAATATATATACAGTAATTTCTGGAAATATAGCCAAACTCATATAACTAAGTGAAACCTATATAGTTAATTTATAATATCAATATTGCGTAATGAGATCCTCGTATAGTCTACTGATCAATTGGCTATAAGCCCCTAGTGTAGTGTTAAGTATTATACAATGTACAATGAGATTAAGCCACCAACAGCAATAGTAAACAGTATTTGTGAACGCTTCACACCACACACGATGGTGTGTGTTGCCTTCACACTCTCACTTATTCCATTTCAATGACATTTCCTTAGGTCAATTACATTAAATGACCTTTCTTGGGATCAAGCAACTGATATTTTGACCATCCAATGAACATACTGTACAATAGCCTATAACTATATAACCATATTGATATTTTGACCACCCAATGATCATACTGTACAATAATAGCATTTAACTGGACTGGGTTTGGAGCGGGGGGTGGGAGGTTTGGATGGGTGGTTGATCACTATACTGTACAAACTAGTAATTTCTGGAAATATAGTAACACTCTCATAACTAAGTGAAACCTAATAGTACATTTATAATGTCAATATTGCGTAATGAGATCATATTATAGTCTACTGACAAACTCTTAGGAGAAATGAAAGTTGTATTGTGTACTGGGAGTTCAACCTCAGCACAGGAAGATTGTGTTCCCGTGGAAACTATGCTAGAAAATAAATGGCAATTGTGATTTACCTCTTTGCAGTTGCAGTCCTGTTAAATGAAACAACTTGAAGGCAGTTTTTAGTGGACATCATCGTCGGGTGTGCATCACCATTCCCCTCGAAAGGGAACATGTACTACACATGATCTTATTGCAGTCTCTAATGTAATTATTTGCTCACTTTTCTGGCTATTGAGTTACATAAATTTCTTATCATGCAGCTTAAATTTTGCGCAATGCTCATACATAATTTGGCGCAATGCGCATACATAATTTCTTATCAAGCAGCTTCAACCAGTTTCTATGGAATGAAAACATTCAGTGACTATACTGCTGTAGAAGCATTACCAGTGCTCTACTCTACTGTACTGCTACACAGTGTCACAAACTTACATTACTGTTTTACTGGGTAGACATATGTAAATCTTGTATAACAGTGTATGAACTCACTATTCTTGTAAAGTTCACTGTACATGACACCTCCTGTCACTTCTTCAGGTCCACTTTACTGCTGTACTTTATTTAGCTTGAACAGTATCATTTTCAACATCGTCCAAGCCTTGAGAATGATTCATTTTTACAACTTGATTTCATGTTCTTGCCACTAATTAGTTATGGTATCACCATATGTACTGGAAAGGACCTGTGTAATTAGCACATACCAAAACTAAACACTGTACATATGTAAACACACGTACCAAATGTTCCTTCAAATGGTTGTTTGTCAGTCTGCAGTATACTGCCAGTGTACAATGCAACAGAGAATCTCCCGGACAGATATATATGTTCTGCGATTTGAGTGTACATAATATTTTATTACATTATGGAAACAATTCATGTATGGTCATGTTAAATGCATAGGCCATCATTTTTCATTAAAAGCTCTTGAAGCAGGCGTGATAATTTTATTCTTGCTTTGTGAAACAAAATATTATTGCCTCATGTCGTGAACTTGTTTTTTCAGGTACAAAATCAACCTTGTCAGCTTTTACCGCAAAAAGGCAAAGGAAATTGGTATGGTCTTTTTTGTTCAATGTTTTAATTTTGGTTTACACACCCATTTTATTGCTTGACCATTTCTAAAGCAAAGAACTTGCAAGCATTTGCAAGAAAGCTGATGGAAAGTTCTGGCAGCCATATGATGGAATTGGATGAAATTTAAGGACACTTCGCAAGAACATTTCAAGTCTTTAAACCTGTTTTGTGCATTATCTGTTGAATTAGAAATGTTCATGCTACAACATATAGTTGAATTTATGGTGAAACTGATGATTGAAGAGTTTGAGAGGCTGGATGTTCCAGACGACATAAATTTTGAAGATACATTAATTGTTGACAAACATGAGGAACAAATTGTAATATATGGTTATGTGCCATTTGCCCTTAAAAAACGTTACATGAAAGGTAAGAGTGCTGACAATGCTCTAATATTTTTACAATGCTTGAAGGAATGTCACTTGCCGGTGAAGGTGACAGTTTTTTGGATTACAGTAAAGCCTGGGTGGAAAACAAAATAGAGGTGGATTATTCTTAGTTAATGATTTCATGTTTTTCAAGACTGTTGAATTTGAGACAAAGCAAATTTGAAACATGAAGACCTTGCTTATTTTGAGGAATAAAAACATGAAAGACCATCTTCTGCAAAAACTTCTGCAACACAAGCAAGTTCAGAATCGGTGGGCAGATCTTCTTAAAGAATTGTTAAACGAGGACTTAAGTGGGCAGTTGCTTCATACGTTTGTTGTTTATTGTGTAACGCTAACTCAGTCTAAGATTCTGGGGCGTCCAAATATTCCCTGCTGAGGACTGGTGGTGGTATGGAAACAAATGCGGCTTGGATGGTTGTGTGTTAGTAACGACGAGCCCTTAAATCTCGCTATTACATGCAAAAGATATAACACAGATAAACGAGTAACGATCAAGCGCTGTGTAGATTTCGCAATCTATTACTATAACCAGCCCGGTACAAACAATACATCGGCACGAAGCCCTCAATAATAGGTAGAAAACATGCACTTAAACGAAAATGGTCACAAACGAGGTCTCAATACCGAAGTAGAGTCCTATAACGATACGTACAAAAGTGTATAAAAGACGAATAGAAGACAGATACAAGTACGACCACAATGGTCGGAGCCAGGGCTACTACCGAACCAAACGATTCAAATCGAGCGAAGACTGGTCACAGGTCTCGAAGTCTGCTTTAGCTGAGCTGGTGAGCAGACATCACGTGACCTGTAACAATTACGTAATGTAGCCTACGGCAAAATAGAGGGCGACAGATATGATGACCAACGGCATCACACTATCCCCTTCTCAGTCCTTAACTTGTCCCCAAGTTATGAGAACAATATAGTAAGGATCGCTAATTACACACAAATCTAAAACCCATAAACATACTTATACAAAAAGAAATCCAAATACATGAATTCAAATTACGTAGAAAAGCAAAGTATAACTAATAGTGCCTGTCATGCACGAGAACCTATACACACAATAACATTTGATATTAACAGAACTAATTTTTCAGATAAACGTATCACATGTCAATCTGTAGCGACTAAACAAATATGTCCTAGGTCGACTGCGAAAGAACAAAGTTACGCAATAGGAGAGTAATAGAAGAGTAATATGACCTTACATGCACGTGTTCATACCGTAAAGGAATAACGCGGCTCGCGCGAAAGTGCAATTTGCACTCATGGAAGGTCACATTCCAGATACAACTAATAAAAGTAAAAACAACTTACGGTGCCGTACATAGATATAAATACATGAAAACAATCCAAGTGAATCAAAACATAACACTCTTGATGTAACACAGAGATCCAAACCACAAAATAAATTGATTGGAAGTCCGCATCAAAGTATGAAATGTCCACAACATTTCCAAAGTAAATAGATATAATAACGAAACCTGGAGTCCATATCAAAAGGTGAAATGTGCATAATATTTCCAAGGTCAAAATATATAATAATCAAACACGTTATTTAACAAAAGTCTTGATCGAGGGCATCTCTATGGATTACTTGTAATTCGAATCCCTCCTTCTCCGTGGTAAGGACTGTACCATCTGGGTATTGGACCGTATGTTTTTCCTTCCTGTAAATAACTCCAAGACCAATGTTTTTTACTTCCGCGTTGATGGTGAGTGGAATCTGTGAGGTAACCATCAGGTTCCGCAGACGGGTGAGTTCTTTCTCATCCAGAGTTAAATCCGACGATTCTGTTGAAGAGGTTGATGTTGAAGCGGTTGGGGAAGGTGTAGAGCTATCCTCAATGGGTGATAGGGGGGTTGCCCCCCCCCCGAGTCCAAACAAATGGTCAATAGGTCCGCAGTCTAGCGTTGAGGCGGGGGCGTTCTCGCACGACTGGTCGCTCGTTCCGATGAGGGCAGCTAACGGAACAAAGGGTGAAGGGGGTAGATCCTCGGTGCCAAAAGCCAAAGAAATCTCATTTAGCCACTAATTGTTATTCGGTGGCACAGCAGGACTCGACTTTGAATTGGCAATCTGGGGTCCAGTTGATTGTGGCACAAAGTGAGCTACCGGTCCTGGTCTCCTTGAACCAAAACGCCTACCTCGCCTACCCCTAAAATTCACAGTTTGGGTGATGACTGTGAAGCTGCCTCCATGAAAAAAATAATCGCCCGCACGAAAAACAATCTACTTGTGGTCTACCAATACCACGACCGAATGGAAGGTTTGCGGACATCTATCTTTACAATAAAAACAATGAAGCAGTAATATGAAAATATGTAGCCTGTGTTCTGACAACACCGGTTCTGGAAGCAGAGTGAGCGTCAGTGCAGAATCAGAGCTTCACCCACTAATAGAGCGAACGTTTACCAGTCCCGGGTGAAAACTAAATATAACCCTACTTGTTGCTTACGTAACGCTTACGTAACTACGAGGCCTCACCAACTCTGTTGGTCTCAACATTCTCTCCAGATGTTAAGCATAATTTAAGACGATCGTGGTGAACGACCTCCGGCCTCGATCGTTCGGGACTGTTTTATGCGATAAGTTACATCAGATAACTTATTAACTATTAAATATGGACCTTCCCAATATCTTTGCAACTTAGGAGACAGTCCCTTTTTCTTACTGGGGTTATACAGCCAAACTTTATCACCGGGTTTATCATTTTTGGCATTGCTATGCCTATCATAGGACTTCTTCTGCCTTTCAACTGACGCATTTGTTTCGATTTTAGCCATTTCATGAACTGTCCTAAGTTTTTCTTCCAGTTTGCTTACATAGCTAATACTTGAACTAATTTCAACATGGGGAAGGGGGTACCAGGAGATCAACTGGGAGATTCATCTCCCTTCCTAACATCATTACACTGGGTGTCTCTCCCGTGGTCTCGTGAACAGAGGAGCGGTACGCCATGGTAACATGGGGCAACCATTCATCCCAATCACGTTGGTTTTCCGAAACAACGACCGATAACATTGCCTCTAAGGTTCTGTTAAAACGCTCCACCATGCCATCAGATTGGGGGTGAAAGGCTGTGGTACGAGTCTTATCAATACCAAGGAGCTGTGGTAATTCTTTAAACAAATTTGACTCGAAATTTCGGCCCTGGTCAGTATGCAACTGTAGGGGAACACCGAACCTCAACACAAACTGTTCTACAAAGACTCTGGCCACAGTAACTGCCTCCTGGTTTGGGATCGCATAAGCCTCGGTCCACTTAGTAAAGTAGTCCACTACACACAAAATATATCTATTTCCCGTGTCGGTAACTGGTAAGGGTCCCAATATATCCATGGCCACTCTTTCCATGGGGGCTCCTACCACGTACTTTTGCATACGTGCTCTATGAGATTTAATTGGACCCTTCCTTGAAGAGCATATTTCCTTATGATATCCAGCCCAGTAAAATCTAGATTGGACTCTCCTCATAGTTTTCTTAACACCTAGGTGACCAGCTGTGGCCTTACTATGTAACAAAGACAATACCTCATTACGCATGCTTCTAGCCACCACTAATTTCCAGGAGATCTCATTCCCCGAGTCAGATTCCCATTTTCGATAAAGAATACCGTTTCTGAGACATAAGACCTTCCACATACCCCAGTAAGTTTTGAAAGTCTTGTTCTCAGCTGAAATCAGCGACCACTGTGGCTTTTCTTTGGAAATAACCATCCAGCCTATGATTCGACTGATGTCGTTATCACCCTGCTGCGCCTTCTTAATGTCTTCTACAGACCACTGGTCCACCCAAGCACCATCTAGCTCTAGCCTGGGAGCAACTATCTCTGGCACAACCTGTCCATTATCTTTTCCACTGTGAGTTGGACTTTCTACTGATGTAGCGGGTTCCATCCCCTTCTCAGCATCTGTCCTAATTTCGTCCACTCTATCAGTTTGACTCCCACCCTGTTTAGTTTTACTACGGGTTACAACCGTACATACGTGGGTGTCAAGGGTATCCCCACTTTCACTGAGTTGTCGTCCAGTAAGATTCCCCCCAGTATCTTCTACTGTACTTAATTCCGTTTCCTCTAAGCGGAGACAATACCTACAATCTACGCACGGGCGTCGGGAAAGCGCATCTGCATTCCCGTGTTTACTTCCTGGACGGTGCTGAATTTCGTAGTTATAAGTGCCCAGCATTTCAAGCCATCGCGCAATCTGCCCCTCGGGTTGTTTAAAATTAAGTAACCACCTCAAAGCACCATGGTCAGTTCGCACAAGAAATTCAGCACCGTACAGATAATGTTGAAAGTGTTTAATTGATGCTACTATAGCGTACAACTCTTTTCTTGTTACGCAATACCTTCGTTCAGCCTTACTAAACGATTTACTAAAATATGCGATTACTCTTTCTTCTCCTCCCTGGATTTGAGAGAGAACACTACCCAAGCTTTCATTGCAACGTGTTACTAGGGGCCTTCAATCTCTCGTTGCCGAAGCATTGAACCATAACATTCCCAATTTTTATCTGACCAAGGCCTAGATCTATTTGGCACTTGTATTTTGCGAGGAAATCACACCCTAATATGAAATCAGGAGATATGTCTGCAACCCACACTGGGTGGCTCGCCGAAAAATCTCCCATCTTCAATGAAAAATTACCACAACCGAACAACGGTATACTTCGATCATCGGCCATAACCAAGTCCTCTCCAGTTCTCTCTAAATTTGACCGTGCACTCTGAGCAATTTCCTGATACATACTACGTTTCACAACACAAATATTTGCTCCCGTATCAATCAAGCTATCTAAAGTCCTACCATGGATTTGTATTCTTGCG